>JBAMBP010002567.1:0-205532 GCA_037044515.1 Phortica magna
CGTTCGTTTTGCACTTTTTTGATACGCTCCTCTGTTAATTCCATACGACGCTGTATCATTTTCTTTTCAGCTAGCGTCTCTTCCAGTGTTTTTTCAGTCTTCCAAAGGGAAAGGTTTGCAGTGCGTGCGGCTTGTCTTTCAACAATCATTTGTTCACGTACAGCAGTAAGTTTATCTTCAAGTTTCTCATTTTGACGTTCCAAAATATCTCCATTCAAATGACGGGGTGCTGGACAAGGTTTAGTGGGCGATAATGATTGCTCGTTGAAGCGTTCAAACATGCCTTCGAGTTTTGTAACCAACTCTTGCAACTTATCAGCGCGATCTTTTTGTACATTTTCGTTTTCTTTGGCCGTCTCGAGATCGGCGCGCAGCTGTTCTTCGATCACATTCAAATCAGTTAATGAACCAATTGCTGTTTCATAAGGTGTAACTTGAGTCGACAGGTTGCAGTCAGACAAAGTTTTACTACACTCAACAAGCTACAGCAGGCAAAAAAGCAAATAAAATTATGTAAGAACTGTTTCAACGTGTCTGAACATAAAACAAAAACTAACAATAAAGCTTACCTTTATTTCTCGTTCCAAGCGATTAATTGCCTGCTGTAAGTCTTCTGTTAACTTTTGCGACTCCGAGAATTTTTTTTCCAAAGTTGAGTTTTCGGCATGCAATTTATTATTTGCATCGATTTCAATGTTTAATCGCTTCAATATTTCTTCGTTGTTCTTGTCTGTCGCATGCTTTGCCTCTTGTGTTGAACGCCGGGAACTTCTTGATTCATCCAACTCTGAACATAGTTCTTGCAATTCTATCTTTAATTGCGAGTTGGCTTCTTTTTCTTTTCGCAGTTTTGTGCGCAATTCTAATAACTTTTGTTCGTACGTTTCTGAAATGAGTAGTTTGTTTTTTTCAAAATTAGCTTGGTCATTTTGAATTTGCTCCTTGAACTGGCGTAACATTTCTTTATAATTCTCCATTTTATCCGCTAAATGTTTACATTCGTCTACTTTCACATTTAATTCAGTCTCCCGTGTGTCGAGCTTCATGACAACATTTGATAATTCACTTTTTTTCTCAGCAAGCTGTTTTTCGTAGCGTTGTTCTGACGCAATCTTTGCTTCTTCGTATTTCTGTCGATTCAAGCGTAGTAAATCGGTGATAGTGGCCTCTTTTTTCTCCCACATCTCCTCCTCAATTTTTGCAGAGCTTTGAAGAGTTTTGATTTGAGTCTTACATGCTGCTAATTCCATTGTCTTTTCCTTAATAACAACTTGTAGTTTTTTTATTTCCTCTTTAGCTTCATGAAGTACTCTTGATTTCGTGTCCGACTGCTTGGCCATTTGTTCGGCGCGTAACAAATCTTGCTTTAGTTTGTTTATTTCCTCAACCCTATCTTTCAATTTTGTCTGCAACTCTTTAAGCTTCTCATTCAGTTTGGTAACTCTTACATCTTCAACATGTCCTTCGTCAAAATTCAATTGTTTTTCCATGTGCACATAACTGTATCCTATGAATGGTAAGTCTTTACCGCTGAAATCATTTGATTTCATGTTTGTCGTAAGCGATTTCTTTGTATTATTTTGTTGGCGACATTTCATGCGCATATTATCTTCAAAGTTTGATGTATCATCATCTGCCTTGACCGTAGGAATTATTGGAGGCACTTGTGAACGTAATGTGGACCACTTGACCGACTCAAAAAAGGCGTGTTTTCTTATTTGGTCATAGCCTAAACGATTTGTCGGATTTGTAACCAATGCTTCAATAAGATGTTTATAATTGGCAGACACTTTTAAGTCACAAGGAAACCTGATCAATTCCTTAAGATTACTCTCTTCACAATGTGAGAGAATTTTAGAGTATGTCTCGTGGACATTCTCTTCATGAAACGGAGTTACCTCGCAAATTAGTTCATAACCGATGATACCCATAGACCAGAAGTCACAACTAACCTGTGAATGTAAGAAAACGATTTTCAGTTTGAAAATAATAAATAAATGTACTTGCGTATTGAAAAACATACACGCCAACTCACATCATGCATAGATTTCGAAAGCTTGTATGTAGAAATTGTTTGAAGTAACTCTGGTGCTATATAATCGGGTGTGCCTACGGGCGATAGGCTCAACACATGACCATCGCGGTCAAGTGCAGCAGCGTTTCCAAAGTCAGCTAATTTAATGTGACCAAAACGATCTATCAGAATATTTTCAGGCTTCACATCTCGATGAACGTAACCCATGGAATGCAATGAGTGTAACGCCTCCGTCAATTCAGAGAGATAAAACCGTGCCAGTTCCTCATCGAAAGGACCGTGACGTGACATGAGGCTAAGCAGATCACCACCAGGGGAAAACTCCATAACCAAATATAAGTTATCATTATCCTATTGAAAAATGAAATATTTAATTTTACAGTAAAAAGTCAGCTACAATATTTCCAACCTGGAATGCGTACTGCAGATTTGTAATCCATACGGAGCTACGCCGAGCCATAATATCACGTTCCTCTTTTACTTGTGAAGTAGTCACAACCGACTTTTTGATCTTTTTCATGGCATAGACATCGCCAGTCTGTCGTTCAACCACCAGGTGCACATTGCCAAAGTAGCCCTTGCCAATCAGTGTCTTCACAACAAAGTCATCCAAATTAACTCGGAGTTGACGAGTCTCTTCAACGATGGGACGATCTATTTGTGAAATGTAGTCTTAGTTTCAATTAAAAGGCTTAAAGAAATACTTTACTTACACTTATTTACAAACTCAGAAATGGTGCGGTCTCGTTTTTTGAGTGCATCTTTGTCGCATTCGTTGTAAAGCACACAGAACGCATCCAGAAGTCCCTCGCGACATATTGCTTCCGCTACAGCTGCGCTTGGGCTGTTGTTCACAGGCAGGACGCTACGGCGAATGCCAGACACACTCTTTTGGACGCTGCATCCTTTTCCAAGGAGCAAATTGTTGAGGCGCGTAGTACGTACACTTATTGGATCTCGTTGCGGTGGCATTGTGATGATTAATACGGCGACAGGGACTATTAACACATTTCGTCTGACAAATTAAAAAAACATCTGAAACATTAAACGACGCGCGCAAAATAACAACGCTCTTTTGAAAGTTTCAACGTCCGAAATGATGCCACTCTCAAGAAAAGGGAAGAAGCAGACCAGCAGCCTTTCAAAGATATTAGCTTATGTTTGCTTGAAGCACTCCAAGCCAACGATCATGTCAATATTACTGTTTCGATGTCGAAACTTCGTGTCAAAGTAACTCAAATGTGTGTCTTGTGAAACAGAATCGAAATTTGTGCCAAAAGTAATTAAATAAATGGTGAAGAAGAAACACGAAACAGTCAGAAAGTTATACTGCGCCTATGTTTGGTACAAATACTCGATGTCATGTTCCATTCCAAAATTGATATTAGAAATGACGCGACTCGAAGTAGCCAACAACTTAGAACAATGAGTAACCAAAAACCAAAGTACTCGCCTACTATGGAATTGCATGATGCTTTAATTTACCAGCACTTGTGTTAATTAACACATTTTTCAACACACTTCTGCCAGCATTTGCGCAACTCCTTCCACTTTTTTTCAGCAGCGGAAGACGAAGGAAGGTGAAAATTAGTTTTTTGTTAATTTCGCAATTTGCGCGTCAAATCTGAGGATTTTAAAAGGCCCAACATACAAATTTGCTGGCCACGCTTGTTTTGTGAAATAAAGCAATCATATACTTGATAAAAAGTTCGAATTCAAAGTTGTAGTAACATTGTCGCGGTGAAAAAAAGAAAAGAAAAAAAATCGGTTGATTGCAAACGCGCTGCAGCAGTGGCAGCAGCAGCGACAGAGAAACGGTGCTGTCGGACATTTTAACATCATTTGTAAAACGAAAAAAAAAAGAAAAGAGAAAGAAAGATAAACTGCTCTGAAGGTTTTTAATTGTGTGGCGTAGAAAATATAAAGTCTGTCGCAATGAGCGGAGGCATGCCGGAATTGGGCTCGAAAATCAGCCTCATCTCAAAGGCCGATATTCGTTATGAGGGGCGCCTGTACACGGTGGATCCGCAGGAGTGCACCATCGCATTATCTAGCGGTAAGCATTTTTTCTCTTTTTTTCATATCTCCCCTTACACAGATTTGGTAAATAGCAAAATTGCATTAATTGTTGCCTAAATAATGAACGGTACTTTCATATTGGGTACTTACAGAAAAAAACGAAAAAGAAAATGGTTTCTTTCACTTTTTGTTGCCTTTTTTCTTTTCCTTCATTTGCTTTTACAGTAATTTGCTCCCTTGTGTTTGCGACGCGCGCGCCCTCCCGCTCTCTTTTCGTTTCATTCTAGCACGTCAAACCACTGACTCTCAATTTATTTTGCGCTCTCGCTTTTGCTTTTTGTTTGTCATGTTGGCGGCGGAATGCCTGCCGCGCACTCCGCTGTCTTATCGTGTATACCGTTTTTCTCATTGCTTCGTGTGTACAGTGTTGTATTTTCATTGGTTGTATGTTTTTAATAAAAAACCGTGTGTATTTGTTGTATTAACAAAAACAAATGTTTTAATTTTCTTCTAATTCCACTTGTTTTTGGCGCCAACACTAACAGTTATATTGAGATAACAGTTATTGCATCTGTTCCGTTAGTGGGGCACTTGCATTGTAAGTCAACGACATTTGAACAATTGCAGTTTAATTATATGATTTTTGTTCGTGTGACCGTTGATTGTTCTCATTCACTGTTGAGGTTAACTTTTCAAAAAATAATCTCTTATAAACAACTATAAAAAAGTAATGAAATATATTAAAATAATTTAATTCGATTTTACAGTACGCTCTTTTGGCACCGAGGATCGTGAAACACAATTTCAAATCGCACCACAAAGCCAAATTTATGACTACATACTGTTCCGTGGATCCGACATTAAGGATATTCGGGTGGTTAATAATAACTTACCGCACCCAAATGATCCAGCTATTATGCAAGTACAACTACCCAATGGACAACACCTGATGCCTCATTTCCCCATGCCGAATATGAATGCACCGCATGCTCCTCCAATGAATAGTGGGGCCGGTTATCCATTTGGTGGTTTAGGTGGAGTGGCCGGTGGTGCCTTAAGTAACTTGGCTGGTGCTGCCCCAGGCGGGGGCACTGCTGCTTCTTTGGCACCTGGCTCTGGAGCTCCGGTACCATTTATGCATATGGGAAGCGGTAATCAACAATCGTCGCAACAAAAAACTCAGCAGCAACAAGCGCAGCAAAAACAACCAAGTGAGTCTAATCATCACCATCCATTAGCAAATCTCAGCAACCAACAGCAGCAGCCACCACCACCTCAACAACAAAAACAGCAGCAACAGCAACGGCAAGAAAAACAACAAGCTGTAGCACCAGCAAATCAGCAGCAACTAACAATACAGTTGCCGCCATTTAGTAGCAACAAACCCTCGAGCACTCCTGCTAGCGCACTACTCTCAGCTACTACTTCTGTCACTGCTTCCTCTTCCGCAAACAATTCTAATACTGCCAATGCGCTTTCTATAATGGGTCTTCTGCCACCTGGTACGGGTGGGGAACACGCTCCGAAGAAGTTGCTGACCAAAACGGACGTGCAAGGTGTGCAAGCATCCTTTTATTGAACTCTACTCTATACAATTTATTGTTGGCATAATATTAAAGCTTGATAGGTGTTTGCTTCCATATTTTTTTTTTTTTTTTTTTTAGTTGCTTCCTTGAGTTTTAGTTGAGTTCGCTTGCGTTTCATTTGCGTTGTAGCGTTGTTGTTTAGCCTTCAATCTTGTTTGTTGCTGTTTGAGAATTTGTTTTTTTATTATTTACACTTATCATTTCGCACATTTACATTGTAAGATCCAAAAAAATTTATGTATGTATATACTATCAACTTTCATAACCTCTTCCACTTAAAAGTTTCTGTAATAGACATGTTAGCTGGTGCTTCGCGTTCGACAACGCCAATCAGTCTCATATCGCGCAAGAGTCCAACCACAGACTTAGGCGGCAACAATCAACAGCAGCAGCAAGTACATCAATCAAACAATTCTGGTAATGGTAGTAACGGGCGCGATGCTGGTCATAAGCGCCAAAACCATCAACAGCGTGGTGGTCCTCACAATCAGCAGCAACGCAACAACCACAACGATTACTATAACCATGCACAGCAACATCATCAACAACCGCAGCACAATCGCGATCGTCGTGACTCTGGACGAAATATGGACAACCAATATAATTATAACAATCAACGCAATAATCATCCTGGTGCCAGCGGTGGTCCAAACCGTGGTTGGAATATGCATCGAGGTGGCGGACCATCAAACCCTAACATGAATCGAAACCGTAATCCCGGACCACGTGGTCGCATGCAGGGTCAGGTAACTATATTTAAATTATATTAATACCTTTGTCTCCTAATTTTGTTTTATTCTCTGTTCTAGGGCTTTCGTCCCATGGGGGGTGCTCCTGGTGGCATTGGTGGTAATCAAAATAAACAACGTAATAACAAGATTAACTTTCACCAAGACTTCGAATTTAATCAAGGTTTGAGCGAGATAGAACGTTTGAGGTTGCAACTTGGAAAAATTACGGGTAGAGATCGCAATAAAAAATATGAGGAGGAGTTTGATTTTGAGCAAGGAAACAGCAAGTTCGAAGAATTGCGCGCACAACTCGCGGAACTTAAGATGGGCGATGATGCCAAAAGCTCTGAGCAGGTATTTTAATTTTACTTCAAATTTAATATACGGCTTTAGTTAATTAATTTGCAACTACACGTCAAAACAATATTTTTTTTTTCTTTTTATGTAATCTTGTCTGTACTGCTGCCCATCTGATCATTCCGTTTTACAATCCAATCCTAACCCTAAATTATGTTTGCTAATGTTTTGTTAAATGCTAACACATCATTAACACACACACACATACACATGTACGCACACATGCTCTTTTATCATTGATGCTCCGTTGTTGTACAATCTATTGAAGTTGGATACACCTGCTGCTACCACTAATTTGCAGGTGAATGGTGAGACCGACAAAAAGGATGATTCTGGTAATGAAACCGGAGCTGGCGAGCATGAACCCGAGGATGAAATTCATGTTGGTTATGACAAGACCAAGTCATTCTTTGATAATATCTCGTGTGAGGCAGCACAGGATCGCAGCAAGAACAAGAAAAACGACTGGCGTCAGGAGCGAAAATTGAATAATGAAACATTTGGAGCATCGTCCACGAAACGGTATGAAAAGGAAAGGGAGAGGTAAAAATAGATATAAGCTTAAAATTCTACATTTTCAAATATAACTTTATATATTTCTTTATATTTTTAGTAGTTACCGTGGTCGCGGAAATTACTACAATCGCAATGCTGGAGGTGGCGGCAACTATTCTGGTGGACCCGGTGGAAACTATAATCGCAATTATCGTGGTGGACACAACCAATATCGCAATCGCACCAACAACCGCCATAGCCATGGTGGTAACAATATGCACAATGCGGTCACTACCAACAACAACAATAACAATGCCGGCAATAATGTCGCTGCCCTAAAGCAACAAGTGCAGCAGCAACAATCATCAGCTGCGACTACAACCGTTGGAGCAGAAGGCACAAATGCTACAACTACAACGACGAAGTCGACAACATTGCAAGAAAACAACACTCAACCGCAGTTGGCTGCCGTGGTTGCAGGTGAGTGGATTTTGTAAATGTTACTGATTAAACAAATTTTATGCAAATACTATTTCAATAGGTCAATAATGCTTTCCTAGTGGCAAGCAACCACTTTAAAGGAGCTTTCAAAAGCAAAGCAAACAAAATAAATCACGCTAACAACCAATCAGAAGAAAGGAATTTGTATTCAATGGTAACAAAAATAAAAAAGGAAATGAAGAAATATACTTTTTGCAACTAGCTGAAAATTGTATTTTTTAATACGCTGACGTTCATCTCTACCCTTAAACACGACCATATTCATCATCAGAAAAGCAAAAGCAAAAGCAGCTAATTTAACACTGTTTGTATAAGTAAATGTAACTTGTCTATGCATAACAATGAATTGATATAAAATAGAAAAGTTGCAAAGGACATTTGTAAAAGTTGTGAACATAATATTTGAACTGTGTAAATGGTAAATGGCGCATAAATACAAATATTTAATTTTTCGAAAAGTGAAAACCCTAAAGAGCGAACGAGTGTAGCGCAAGCAAACTAAAACAAAAAAATTATATAAAAGTTAGAAATTAAAGAAATTAGTTTTTAGTCGAAGTAAAAGTGAAACAAAAATTATATAAAAATTAAAATGTTTATGAAAGAAAAAAATATAACAAAATGAAATGCCCTAAACAAAATAAGATACAAATTTATTTTTAAAAAGTTATAAAAGTAAAAATTTGATTAGAAGAAACGGCAATTGCTATTTGGTGTGCGGGGCTTAGCAAAACTGAAGTCTTCTTTAAGCATTTAAATTTCATAGCTTAGGATACATCTGTTTAATGCTGAAATCTTGCAGATTGTAGCAGAATAATTGTAAAGTAGAGAATGGAAAAAATTAATGCATTACTCCCAAAATGTAAGAGATTATAGGGCAAATAAGGAGAAAGTTCGCCAATATACAAAAAAAAAAAAAAACAAAGTTTGAAATTCGAAGAATTTTTAATTTCATACAAATTTTAGTGTTGCAGTAAGTTCAAATACATGAAAATAGCCCCTGATTTCAAATTAGTTATTTAAGTGTAGTTTTTTTAAACAAATCAAATATGAGAAGAGTGATTTAAAGTAAAGCTTAACTTGTAATAATGGCTTAAAGGCTATCTGAAAAAATGAAACACAAGCTGACTGTATTTTTGGTCTAAATGCTTTCATTAAATTGTTTTGAGATTCCGTCTACACTGTTTCACGTGCCCTGCCGCCGTTTTGCAAATGTGCGTATCGAAAAAAGAAGCTTGGAAAAACGAAAAAAATAAATCTCGAAGCGAACGAAAAGAAATACAAAGACATCTATTAAAGGAAACTCTTATATAATAGTGTTATATTATATAATTGTATGTACTATAAAATTATATATGAAAACTTTATAAATTAATGTGTGCTCACTCGCTCTTACATACATATATATATTTATATATATGTGTGTGTATATACAACACACAGTGGCAAATGCAAAAAACACAAATTTTAATATACGGCAAACCAATATAAAAACATTAAATACATATGTAAAAACACTTAAAGCAAAGAATAAATAAACAAGCAAAAAACGAAAAAAAAAAACATTTGATAATAACTAAAATAAATAAATTTAAAAGGATAATTTTGTGGTCGAAATTTATTGTTTTTTTATGTACTTTTTTTTTTAAACAGTTTCTTGATTATTGTAAATTAACAAAGATTTTTTTCAAAGGCCACAACATGCATGTACTTCTTACTTTTTATATTATTTCACTACTTTAAGTTATAAACACACAAAACTTTCATATTAATTAGTTATTAGTGCATTAATGCAGTTAACAACTTATTTGAATATAATTATCAATATTAACATGAGAAAGAAAAACAAAACTATTTGAAAACAATAAAACGATTTAAAAAGCAAGCAAATATAAAAACGTAAATTGGTTTAATTTCAAAACAGTTTCACTGTTGTGTATAGTTTACAAAATTTGTTAGAACTTACTAAAAAAATATCCAATAGAGAAGTTGTTTCGAAAACAATCGCCAGAAATTAAGCTTATATGTATGAGCTATAAATGTGAAATGCATTTATAATTTTATTGCTGTTATCAGGTCGTTTCATACGGCTATCTTACACAGGCAAGTAAATTTTGAAAATAATTAGAAGAAATCAACAGTATTTGAACTCGTCAGGTTCAATTCGGCTGACTGATATCAGTTTGTGTTGTCGTCAACAGCTGGATGTGGACAATTCGGCAAATGACCATCTGGATGCCAATTCCATCATACTGCAGCTTGCTTATCAGAGTAAAGGTGTGCAGACTGCAATCATTGAACTTCAAGCTCAATTAATAATGATGAAATAAACACGAATGTTTTTTCAGCAACCAATCCGGGGTTATCATCCACACCGTAGCGACAATGCGACAAAGTCGCTATACTGTCATAGCTCCGCCTATAAAAAGCCGATGGATCTTTTTAGACAACATCAGTTGCTAATAGACAATAGCCTAAAGTATTCCAATTAACTTTTTAATTTAACAAAGTAAATCCTTAAAAAAACAAAAGATGTTCGACTGGAACGGTAAAAATGTTGTATTTGTTGGTGGCTTCACCGGCATGGGCTTCCAGATGTGCCGTCTGCTCATGCAGAAGAAACTGAAGACGCTCGTCATTGTCCATCGCATGGAAAATGTGGAGATGATGAAGAAGTTACAGGCAGAAAACATGAATGTGAAAGTGATGTTCATGCAAATGAATCTAATGGATCGCATGATGATGGAACAGGCGATGAAACAAATGATGAATAGCATGCTTGGTGATCACATTGATGTGCTCGTAAACGGCATGGAAGTGTTGGCAGATAAGGATGTTGAGACCACAATTGGCGTTAATTTGGTAAGTAGAATAAAATGAATACTGAAATTATAATTATTGATTTATTTGATTAAAGACTGGCATGATTAACATGACGATGCTGGCGATGCCATACATGGATAAATCTCAAATGGGACAAGGTGGCGTGGTTGTTAACATGTCATCAGTTTATGGTCTAGAACCAGCACCCGCTTTTGCCGTATATGCTGCCGCCAAGCATGGCGTTATTGGTTTCACTCGCTCAATGGGAGACAAACACATTTATCAAAAGACTGGCGTTATGTTTATGGCGATGTGTCCTGGTCTAACTTCCACCGAGATGATGATGAACTTACGCGATAATGTTACCTGGATGCACTCCGAAGATATGGCTGATGTCATTGAGAGCGCTAAGCATCAAACCCCAGAGGAGGCTGCGATGCAGATGATGAAAGCCATGGATATGATGAAGAATGGCAGCATGTGGATGGTTAACCATGGTCAGTTAAAGGAAGTTATGCCAGCAATGCATTGGCATATGTAAGCCAATTGCCTACATAGATCGAACCAAATGTCTCAAGTGTGTGATACCAAAGGCAAATAAATAAAAATGAATTAAATTGAATATGTCGGTTTTATTTATTACATTTCTGGGTAAACAAACTCCTTTAGTTCCCCACTGCTAATCATCCAGAATGATCCGTTTTTTGCCGTTTTTACAGCTTCCACCAGGTTGTGCGCACATTGCGAAGCAGTTTGATTATTACGAAGCGTATGTGGTATAGGTGGACGTTCTGGGAATGTAGTTACCCGATTTTTACGCAGCCCTTCTAGCATAGGCGTTTCAGTGGTGCTTGGACAAATTGTCACGTAGGCTACATTTGTTTTTGCATAATAGAAAGGATCTGAAAGAGCACGTGCAAATCCGTTTAGCCCATATTTTGTGGCTGTGTAAACTGCAAAGCCGCCGTAAGCATCGAGAGAAACCATTGAGGATATATTTGCAATAACGCCGCCATTGCCACCCTGTGATTTGTCCATGTACCGTAGCGCAGCCAACGTGCTGTAAATTGGGCCCAACTGTGATGCAAACAACAATAATTGCAATTGTATTTTTTTTAATTAGCATAAAACTTACCAGATTTATGCCAACAGTACGATCAATTTGCTGCTCATGCATAATGCCACTTCCATTAATTAAAATTTCAAAAATGCCAAGTTGTTCTTTCGCATCTTTGAATGCAGATTCGATGCTACCCGTGTTCATTAGATCCAATTGACGGTAGATAACGTCAGCCTTCGGATTGATCGACCGTAGTGCCTTTAATTTTTCGGCATCCTCATACACATCGAAGAGCATAAGTTTCTATCGTAAGAGATTTTATTTGGAACAGGTCTTCCATTAAGCTTCAATTCAACTTACTGCCACGCCCGCCGCTAGCAGACATTTACAACTCTCATAGCCTATTCCTCCAAAACCACCGACATAAATTGCATTTTTGCCACTCAATTCCATTTTTCAAACTTCACGCTTAGCCGTTCACACCGAAAGCAAACTTGATTATCAATTTGTCTATCTCAACTTGTGCCGGCAGACTGCTTCTTAGTTTAAATGTGTGTGTTTGTTTTGTGATTTTTATGTATGAATACATATATACACCATGTAGATATATAAGTAAAAGTGTTGTTATTTTTGATTGCTTGTCTTTATATGTATATATGCTCTTGTTTAAATACATTTGCGGTTTGTGCGCGATATTTGACTTTGCTCTTTGAGGTTATTTGTTGTCATAATGGTAACCTGATTCAATTATCAGCGACGTTGTAATTACCATACGGTTTAAGCAATCATGTATTGTTTACGTGTTTTAACATTTTATCAACGGTTTCGAAAAAAGGCTTAATTATTTATGTTTTTAGCCGGTTCTCCGTATAATTTTTATTTATATGAATATTTATATGGGTAAGGTGCTAATATAGACAAATACCGCTTTACTCGAAAACAGGACGCCATAGTACAGGGAATTCTACCTCAGACATTTCGCCATATTCTAGCTTCCAGACGGCTCCATTTTTAGCCGACTCTATGACTTTTACCAAGTTCTGAGCACAGACTTCGGGTGATTGTCGCTTAACCTTTCCAAAGGCAGCGGCCATGGGTGTTGGAAAACTGAAAAGTGCTTTTTCGGCTACTGCGTCGAGTAGTGCTGTTTCGGTGAATCCTGGACATATTGTAATGAATCCTACGCCGGTGCGTTTATAATAGACAGGATTCTGTAAAAGAAATTATTATGTTGATGATGTTACACAATTAATCACTCTATTCACCGCCATGGCGCGGGTAAAAGTCGTTAGACCAGTTTTGGCTGCCGAGTAGACTGCAAACATCGAGGTAGGCTCTAGGCCCGCAACGGATGATATATTGACAATTAAACCGCCATGACCGCCCTTAGTCTGATCCATGTAGTCGAGCGCTGTGAGACTGCTTTGTATAACGCCTAACTATAATTTTGCATTTATGTTAAACGTTATTTTAAAAGAATTTTTTAATTACCAAATTGATCTCAATGGTTTTCTCTATCAACTGATCATTCATTAGGCCACTGCCATTGACAACAACATCAAAAGAGCCAATTTTTTTGGCTACATCCCGATAAGCCTCCTCAATATCAGCTTTCTTCGTGAGGTCAACTTTCTTGTAGATAATTTCAGTTTTCGCAAATTCATTTTGCCATTTAGACATCAGCTCATCAACTTTTATCACATCAAAAATGGCAAGCGCCTGAATTGAAACATTAATTGCACACAAATTTTCGCACTAAAAATATGTTAAAGCTCCCACCTTTGGACTTTTGTTTAAAATCTCTTGTATACATTTTTGGCCAATACCGCCAAAACCTCCAAGGTAAACGACGTTTTTGCCGGTCAAATTCATATCAACGTCCGCTTTTCGTTGCTTCTCTTTTCTGTTACAACTTAAAACTGTTTAACGGCCAGAGACAATCTAAATTCTAAGCAGGTCTAGCCAAATCTTGAGTGTTTTAATTATGGTCAGCTACAGAATGATTACAGAGCAATTTACTACTAAACGTATACAGCAGTTCTATCTGTGCTAAGTATGGCGACTTAAGAGAATATAATATTTATAATTAACGACGAGAAAGACTGTAACATTGCAGCGACGCGAAAAATTAAAAAAAAAACAAAATAAATATTGAAATAAATAAAACAATAGATAAATGGTGAGTTTATTTTTCCATATGAATGAAATGCAAATATACAACAATATAATTATCAATATTTATTAATTATTAAAACAAAATATTTAATTTGGTTGAATAAATTAAAAATATTCAATACCAATTCATAAATCTAACCTTGTCAAATTTTTATACATATGAGACTGTTAAATTTTGAGTGAAAAATTAAAGTATTTAATATAAGGTTTGTGCCTTTAGTTAATCTTAATTAAAAGCTTGCATTGATGGGGGAAAATTATTTTTATACATATATTTTTTATTTGTATAAACAATTGACAACTTCGTCTAGGGACAAAAGAAGAAGGTCCCTCAAAAATTAGTTGATACTTGATACAATAACTTGAACAAATAAATTTATAAATGCAATGCAATAATATTGTAATTTTTGCGTAACAAACAGTGGTATTAGGCAAGCGCACTAAGAGACTTACAACCAATAGTGATATCAGTGACAATTACATAATAATTGCTGGTTTGTAAGTGAATATAGCCGCAGATC
Source organism: Phortica magna (assembly GCA_037044515.1). Lineage (NCBI taxonomy): Eukaryota > Metazoa > Arthropoda > Insecta > Diptera > Drosophilidae > Phortica > Phortica magna. The sequence continues at coordinate 14,301 of JBAMBP010002567.1, forward strand.
ACATCGCATCGACGATGCCGCTGCCAAAGAAAATGTGTGGGTACGCGTAGTAAACATATTTGGAGGTCGTACAAGTGTCTGCACAGAGAATCTACAACACTCTACTAGAGTTACAATGGAAAATCGTTGGTAGTATAAATAAACAAACTGGGAGTTTGCAGTGACCACAAACAATTGACTTAGCAAGTGTGGCAGCTGCACGGCTAATAATACTAGGAAAATAACCATTGGATTAAACATAAAATGCGACATATATTTGCAGTGTTGTTGTTGGCTGCACTTCAAGCGCTGGCAAGTGCCTCAACACTGCACCTTACACCCACAACGACGACTAGTACGGGTCGGTTGTACATAGTGAATCCTACAAGTATACGACGAGAGTATCAAACACAAGACTCGAAAGGTTTCTATTCATACGGTTACAGTGATGATAATGCAGCGAAGGCGGAGTATAAGGCGCGTGATGGCTCCTCCCGCGGTTTTTACTCATATGTGGACAGTAATGGCAAGTTGCAGACAGTAAGATACGAGGCAGGAACCAAGCAGGGCTTCAAAGCATCAGCAACAAACCTACCAAAAATGCCAGTGGACAATCGTAAGGCACCGCTACCGGTGAAGGATACACCGGAAGTGGCATTGGCGCGGCAGGAACATTTGCAAGCAATACGCGAAGCCGAAGTGCGTGAGGCACTGGCAGAAAATGAACGTGCTTTAGAGGCACAACAGCGTTTGATACTGTCGGCACAAGCGCAGCGTGAGCGTGAAAATGAGAGCCGAGAAGCGTCAGCAGAGGATCAGGAGGCAGCAAACCTGTTAGCGCGTGCGCGTGCTGAGCTAGCAGCGGTATTGACTGCGCAAAGCGGTGAGCGTCAGTCAGACGACGAAAGTGACATCGATGATAGTAAAAATCGCGATCAGGATGAACGCACAGCTGCTGAGGTCGCTGAACGTTTGCGTTTGTCCGATCGGCGTGAGGAACAACAACAACGTAACAATAAGGACAACGTTCAAGAGAATCTGAGTATGACAACCTATACGCTTACAAACTTGAATAATAATCTTAATGCAAACTCGGACGACGTACTTGGTGAATTGCGCACCATTTATACGCTCAATGATGATGCATCCAATAGTTATCTAAAGTTGGCCAATGTTGCAGATCGAAAATCACTCCAGACTATACTAAACTCCCGCGTATCAACAGCGGGCATTAACACGGCAGACACTCAGGCTTCGGGCGAATTACGCGTACCGGTTAATTCCTACTATACAGTACTGACGCCACATAGCAAATATAGCGTTACTATGCCCACCGTGCTCACTGCGCTGCCCCGTTTGGACTCTATACAATTAAATAACAGATTGCCCCTATCGCTGAGCTCCTCGTTACTCACGCAGCGTTTGAGCGGTGTCCGAGTTTGAAGGTTATTTCGAAATTGAAAAAGAGAGAAGAAGCGAGATTGATAGCAAAACCATTTACCGACACTCGATAAATATGACCTTAGGCTGCTAGACCAAATTAAAAAAAAAAAGAAAACGCTTCTTAGTTTTAAATGTTCTATTAAAAAATATTATAAATAATACATAAATAAAAATCAAAGGCAAGTCAAAATTTGTTTTAGACAATGTATTTTCTTGTTTAAAAAATATGTTTAAATTAATATAAATGAGTTGAATCAGTAATCAGAGAGAATCATATTCCCGGTGAGCCGTATAAGCTGAACACCAAATAGTGGCATTTGCCTCAATCCTAAGCACCATTGGCATTCGTATCAAATTCCAATTCGAAGCCCCATAAATCACGGCGGAACTCGCGCAGATACGGCGAAGAACCCTTCTTGGTGTAGAGTTTAAAGCGTTTGTTTTCACTCCAGAAAGTAAGTTGTTCTTTGGTTAGCGTATCAGATAGATCCGTCCACGACCAAAGTGCCAATGGTTTAAGATGTCGCTCGTGTACTAAAGTCTCAGCAATTTGCGTTAAAGCGTTATTATCAAATCTAAAACTGGAGGTCTCAAGCAAATCGAGATCACTGTATTTTCTAATGAAATCATTAATTTTGTTTTTTGTCAGTTGTGGCCAATCGCCACAGGCTAAAGTTTTGAGCAGTGCGGGATTTGGTATGTGTCGTGCCATGAACATGTTGTCGTGACGCCAGCCATTGAATATAAGCTTTTTCAGTCGTACCAGTGGCAGTTCATCTATTTTATTATCCCAGTCATCGCGTAGTTTCAGTGCGACATTGTTAATATTTATGCCGGTGATGCTGTTTGCCTTAGCCGCGAGCACAGTGGCGAAGAAGTTTTGGAAAGCACTTGAAGCTGGACGTACATGACGATGTGTGGCGTGATCCAAACTCTCACTGGTTAGTTGATCACCGAGCATAATGTATTCGCGTAGATGGCGTTCACAATAGCGTACTTCAAGCGTGCGTAGGCGTGGCAGTGCGAGTATCTGTGGCAAGATATAACGTGCGGTATGAACATGTAGTCGTAGCACCTCTAGTGAATCTGATTGTATGCTGTTCAATCGTAAGTGTACACAACTGCGTATGTCGAGTATGCGTAGGCGTGGCATGTGTGCCATGGCGTTTGTTAGAAAGGCGCTATCAATTGGCACATCGATAATAAACAGTTCTTCGAGTGTCGGAAAACTGGACAAATATTGTCCAGCTAGTTGCTCCTTAAATAGTATCAACGCTTTAAGATTCGGTAGAAGTCGTCCGAGCGTGGTAATGTCACTTTCGACCACGTCGCCACTGCCTTCCAGTATGCACATTTTTACTTTTGGAAATGCTTTGATGCCAAATTCATCTATTAACTGTAGATAGCCGGAGAGTCCGCCGGGAAAACGCTGAGACTCGTGTGTACAAAAATATGTAAAGTAGTTGAGCATCGACTGCACATAGAAACGATAATCGTCACGTGATTCCGGCTGATAGCACATTTCATTGGTGGGTCCAACCTCACAGGTTGGCTCAGCGCGACTCCAAATGTCACGTGTGTAGATTTCAAGTATATCTGGATTGGTGCGTGCAAACGCCAACTGATCTGTAAAACTTTTAACATTTTTACAAATATGTCGGAGCACCCAATGATTTAAATCGAGTAGCTGTGGCTTAGTGTCGGCGTGGGCGTTGGCGTCCATGGCGAAGATTTTTGCCGGCGGATCCATTTCAATTCTGTCTGATTATTTAATATTGAAAAAAAAAATATCTCTGATGTTGTAATTGAGTTTCCTTGACTGATGTTTTCTTTAAACTGATTTCATTTGACAATTGTCAAGGCTTTTATTTCCATTTTTTTCTAATGCTCAAGTCCCGATCAGGTAAAGTCCACGCAGGTAGCAGACTAGCCGGCCAAGCGGCTGCCGGTCCTCAAAGTGTCCTAAGCCAAGAACATACCTAAGTCCGGTCATAAAATATAATTTCATATTTGCTGAAAATTCCCTTGTGCAATAAAATTAATTCGCGAAATACTTCAAATTTACTCAGTTCGTAAGCGTGATGGTGATTTTCGGGCTATAAAATGCGCAAAGTGACAGCTGCTGCACAATCCGTACCTTTTTAGAGACCGCTTTACAACTGCGCTTGGAAAACTAAATCTTCTTTTTGGCATTAGTTCGTAAGAATGTAAAATCAGTTAAAAGGAATATTTGGTCAATTATACGAATGATTTTCCACCTGAAGTAATTAAGTGGAAGTTAGTAAATAGTCATAATTCATAGTATATGATGAATATTAATGATGCCAAATTATAATTAAATTTCAACTTCTGAAATATCTAACAAATAATCCTTTTAGCTTCAACTTTTGGCGCCAATGGATTTTTTCAAAATTACAGTTAGTCTTCAATTAATTTATTTCTCAACTGCAACAAAAATGCATATAAATTTCTTTTTCGATTGATACGCATGCCGATTTCATGCAACAAAAGCTCAGAGGAGATGCTAAAAATGCCAAGACGATATCATAAACTAAAAAATAACGAAACAATGTCAATGTTAATTTTGATTTCAATTAAATTTAATAACAACATAAATAAGCCGAAAAAGAGGGACTGCAGTGCAGTTCCTTGACCTCAGACACAAAAGCGCAGTCAATGGTGAAGATTAAGTTCTTGGCCTGGCTGGCTGCCACTGCCAATGGTCTGTCGCGAACAGTTGCGGCTTGCCACTGCCACTGCCACCACTGACATATGAAAACAAATTGCATCTTTTGTGTTAAAAATTTATGTTAAACTTGTTGAAATCGAATGAGAAAATAAACTCACGTGCGACATGCAACGCACAGCCAACCAACGCCGAATACGACAATGGAGGCGACACGAGCGGCAACTGAAAATGCAATTGGGGAATATGAAAGTAAACTGGACGACCTTCCTGAGAGACGACAAACGAAATTCGAACGTTTCTTCTGATGTTGCGAATTTTTTTTTGGCAACCATCAAAAACCAAAAACAACAAAAACAAAAAAAATCACATGCACAGGAAGTGGCATACCAGCCAAGTATAAAAGGCAGAATCATTTGGCGATTGGTCAACAGAGTTCTCTGGAGCGAGTACTAGTTCGAGTCACTAGTAGCGCCGGCAATTAAAGTAGCTTCAACGCCTTATAAAACTTGTAATTTAAATGTCAACAACTGTCAACAAAATGAGTATTTCGTTTTTCTGCTTCATTGGCACCCTTGCCGTAGCTCAGGCGGGCTACAGTTATCGCACACCCGCAGTTGAACTGAAGACGCCACATTTGATTTACGGTCCACCAGTTGTTGACGCAGGACCCGCTATCAGTGCTGCTAAAATCAGCCAATATTATACACAGGATTCACTAGGCCAGTATTCTTATGGCTATAGCGAACCATTATCCACCAAGCAAGAGATACGCACCGCTGATGGCATTACACGAGGCAGCTATTCCTATTTAGATGCCGTTGGCAAACTTCAGACAGTAGATTATACAGCCGATGCTGGCGGATTTCGTGTTTCCGGCACCGATCTGCCCACAAATGAACATGCACCGAAGCCAGTGGAAGAGACGCCGGAAGTTGCCACTTTGCGTGCACAACATTTGGCAGCACATGCTCAAGCTAAATTACGCCTGGCAAGTGGACACGCAACATTTGACTTGAAGGGTTTACCAAGCCCCGTCCAAGATACGCCAGAGGTCAAAGCCGCTAAGCTAGAGTTCTTCAAGCGCTACGAGGCTGAAAAGCTGCGTCATGAACAACTCAAAATTCATCAACAACAACAGCCTTTGTCCTTTGTTATCAACAAGCCAATCGTTGTAAAGACTTCATCACTGCCGGTCTACGATGCGGCTCTGGTGCCAAGAAGCGGCTTTGCTTACAACTACAAAATTACCACACCCACCTTATTAAGGCGTGAATATTTGCCTTCGTTTTAATCATCAATGTGGTTAAAATTTATCAATTGCTTGTTTGAATGTTATACTTATGTAAAATAAAGAAGTATTTTTTTATAAAAACAAAATGTGTTCTTTGAGAAGCGATAGCTTTTGTTGTTTGATTCTTTAATGCATAATCGATGGGGTAAGAATACGAAAAGACTTCTAACAAGCTTAATTTTTTTTTCTTACAACCAAACTATCGAACTATGTCAAGATGGAGAGTCTTTTAGAACTCCTTAAATGTATAAAATTTGTTATTCATTTATTTGATGTATAATGTGTTTATGTGAAGTGATGATTGATTCCTTCAACTAATTTAAACTTTAGACGTTTTTTTTGGGTATTGAGAATTGTAATCATTTTTACACTTTTATTGTTTATTTATTTTAAAAATAAATTTCCTTTAATCATGGATTTGACAGGTTCAGTGTTTTTTACGTATTATTTCTTAATAGTAGAAACCGGTGCGGAAGTAATGTGGACCATAACCATAGTTATAGACACTCGGCACTGCAACCACTGAGGGCACGACAGCAGCTCGACCGACGCTGGCGGCTTCGTGAGCATTCAAGGCCTCGTTACGCAGCTTTTCGGCTTCGACGCGCTTCAGGTGAATGGATTTTGCGGCAGCCACGTCGGCAGTGTCGGTAACGGGAGCAGACAACTCCAGAATTCGTACATCTGAGCCGGTTGCAGCAGATTCTGTGTTAACGGCTGAGCTTTGCGCCAGGCGCAGTTTAGCCTCCTCATGAGCCGCCAGATGAGCCTTACGGGCGGCGGCAACAGCGACGGTGTCAGAAACGGCGGCAATGGGAGTGGCAGCGTAGGCAATTGTGGCAATTGACGCTTCTGGCGTACGAAAATTCCCGACTGCCGCACGACCAGCACTACCACCGTCTGAGAGTGACTTCACGGCCTGTGGCAAATTGGTAGCAGCAACATGGAAACCTTCGGCATCGGCAGTATAATCAACGGTTTGCAGTTTTCCAGTTGCATCACGATAACTGTAGCTGCCACGTGTTATGCCATCTAGTGAACGTACCTCTTGCTTGCTCGAGAGTGGCTCACTGTACCCATACGCATACTGACCTAACTGATCTTGCGTCTGGTACTGTTGCTGAGTTGGCGTTATCAGTGAGTTGCCCTGCGTCGAATACACAAATGGATAAGCGGCACGCAATGTGGGCACGGCTGAATATAAGACTGCGCTGCGACTGGAGCAGGCGGCAATGACCACGGCAAAGGCAATGAGCAAAGATCTCATGTTTCTTTATTCGAATAGAATTTTTTTTTGTATATTTCTAGTTAACAAAGTGCTGCTTGTTGCTTGTGGCCAACTGCACGAGTACTCACTTCGTTGTCTTCTGCTGTTCTGTGGGCGATGCAACGATCCTTTTATACCCAACAGGTCTGATCAATACCTTCCTTTGGCTTCTTCGTTTTCTTTTTGCCATTGCCCTCTTTTCTAGTTTTTGCTTTGTATTGGTTTGGTATTTGTGCTATGAAAACAATCCAGAAAACTTCTTTTAGCTGGTTTCATACCATTTGCCTCCTTCTGCCGGATCGGCGGCACATACCAGTTCAGCTACAAAGCTTCATGGCAATAAGCAACTGCCATGTCAATTTAGTTTAATTGTACTTGAATACATCTGTGTTGGTGAGGTTGTAGGCCTGTATGTCTGTACGTCTGTACAATGCCAGCTTAATGATCCTCACTTCTGTTTTCAAGTTGACTGGCTAACATCTATAGCCACTTGTTGAAGAGGCGTGTTATAGCTGGCACATCTATTTATTGCCACTAAATGCCAACTTTTATTAGTCCACCAGAGCTAAGTGCACTCTAGCAGCCTCCAAGACTCATTAAGGCATATAAGTGCTTGTATGTGTTGAATTTAAGTGTGCCAAAGGTGTGTCCAGATTGGCATTAGCTGGCATGATCAAATGTCAGATGATATGATTGTCAGATTCTTATTACGAATTTCAATGAGTCAATCAGTCAATCAGTCAAAACTCGCATTGTTAAAGATGCACAATCACCTTACCCAACAATGAAGTTTGAAATAATATACACGTAAGATGTCATACAGTTTCCCTTTCACTCATAATTGAATTATTGTCAAGCATTAAACAACAACAAAACAATAAAAACGCTGCGCTTAACCGTTTTGTGATTTTGTCAAAATAAAAAAAAAATTAAAAAAACACAGTAAACATAAAAACAATAACCAATAAAAAGCGCACTCATGCGCTGTGCCGCCAACTGACAGCGACGAATTCAAGGTGAGTGAAGGCCAAGGGCCAAATTTGGCATGTAGCAACTGAAAACAGAAAAATGCGGACTTCATCATGAACAGATTTTTTCTCTTTTTTTTTTATAGCGTCCATGTTGCAAGCATGTTGTAGAACATAAACGCCTTTTGAGCTTTGGTCGGTCGGCTTGTTCTATTTTTAGCCAAGTTGTTGCTCTGCTCTGCTTTGGGATGTACAGTTCGTTTATCTTACTGTAAATCGCGTTAAAGCGCAGTCTGCAACACCACAAAAGTGCAGATTAGGACAGATTGGAGTCTTTATTGGCGTGCAGCAACAGACCAACCTTGAATTTTTATAGGGAATTTAGTTTTTTATGCTTGACTTTTTCTTCTTTTTGTTTTATACAATGGAAAACTCATTTATTTGCTTACAGACTCTTGGCGTGTTTTTCGCCTTCTCAGTTGGCGTAGCTAAGTGCATTTTAATGTTTGTTGGCTACAAAAAGAAGGGTTCCACTGTGCCACTTATTTTACAATCAAGCATGACATAAATTTTGCGCATTTTGATTACAGTTCTCATAGCGAACAGAATGATCTCGTTAGTCAGCTTGTATTCATTCGGCCGTTGGTTCTTGTATTTATTTGTTTGCTTAATAAATTTCTTGTCAGGCGTTTGTATGTACGGTTGTAGCGTGTTTTGAGCGTATAACTTCAACGTCCAAGCTGCCGTTCAGTAGTGCAACGCATTGATATATGCTGACAGTTGCTTAGTTGATAAGATACAAAATGTATCGCGTTCTAAATCGTATAGCAAAGTTGGTAGCCAAGTCTACAAGTACATACGTGCTTAAAGCTTCGACTTTTGCCCACAAAAACCCAAATTTTTGTTTCGCAGAGCTATTTATATCGATGAAACACACCCAACTCGTACCGTTTTGAATATTTCTCAGTGGTCGGTTTCGGATGACGCCATCCGTGTGCGTTAGTTAAAGAAAGCTGACTTTGTCGAGCAAAACTTATTTGACAGGCAAGAATAAATCACTGTCAGGTGTCAGGTTAATGTTTTGTTGTGACACACTTTCATAAATGTTTATGGGCTGATTAGCGCATAAATGTAAAGTTGTGTTCAGAAAGTACTCAGAAGCATTAAAATACAAAATTTCTTTTGAGCAAAGCGACCAGAGGCCGTATATGAACCTATTGTCACTTACAGTTTAAGATACAATTGCATCAATTGTAGTGTAAAGTTAATTCGCTCAAGTCAAACCTCATATTTTAAATAGCAAAACAGTCAAAAAACTCATTTACACGGTCTCATTATGTTAGCGTTTGTATTTTGTGTATGCCAACAGCAATTTACTAAGCTAAACAAACGATTCATAGTATGAGATCATAACCATGGCAAAACCATTAGCGCCGTTTTCCGCTACGGATTGGCTATATCACGCATCTAATGTTCTTATAAGTCTTGAATTTTTTTGGTAACAAACCATAAAGGCTATGAAAATATTTAATAACAAAAATATTTTGATGTGTAATGAGCCTTAGTCCCCAACTCCATATTAATGCTTGAGGGTCAATACAGTATACAGAGGCTTATGAGACATTTTTATCATAAATAAATAATATTGAAATCTTATTATACTTATTATGATACTATAAATAATTAGTTTTGTTGCTTTACTTTAGTCATAAATATCGTAGAATTTATTTCCTACCTGATTATTTTGTTACTTTGACTATTTAAAGTTCTTATGTTTATTCGTTTTTCAGTTATTGAATGCTTAGTACTGAAGTGACGCAAGTATCTATTTCCTGCTCGAAACATGCGCCTTTTTAATATAATGTGAGATTTAAGAATATTGTGTTTTGCTGTGGAGCATTAAAATCTAATTGGAACGCAACCTATCTCATTGAGTCATTTATGTTTTCTGGCTCAAACAAGTTGAGTAAAAGCTCACTAATGTCACTCAAAACAAAATTTAAAAACTCAGTATTCGCTGATAAGAATTTGAGCGTTGCGTTAAATTTTTGATAAATATTTATTTTTTATACATTTTTCTCTGAGCGTATTTTCTGGCATAGTTTGTTTCTCGCGGTTTTCGTTTTTAAAATGAAGTCATCGTTTGAAAATATATGTGATCCGGGGAAAAAGACATTGAAACAAATTTTAGTTAGAGCCTGTGAAATTTTCCAACTGACACGACTTATCATTGCTATCGCTACTGATAAAATATAAATTAGACGGTCGAAGAGCTGGATTCGATAGTCAACCTCGCTTTGTGGACAATTTTGTTACCATATTCATCCATTAATTTTTTAAACATATAATACAATAGAATACCGTAGAATTGGCCTTTAAGAACACATATATTTGATATCTCTTCATCACTCGATCACTCATGGCTGTGTGTCAAATTATCTAATCCCAAAAGTTATGGAATGTGTAAAAATATCATATAATTATAATTTGTCCAAGCGTTGTCCATAATTCACACTCAAGTTTGTCTAGACTTCGTATTCATTAGAATCTCACTCAAAAAAGCACTATCGAAACAACACTCAAAATATTTTCTGGCATTGCGCAGTCTTTACGACATTTTTGTATACTGAATCGAAATCAAACAGTTGAGCAGCGACTGTGTTTTTAAGCAGTATTAAAATTTAAAAGAAGACAGAAAAAAGTCACAATTGTGCAAATATAAATAAATAAATAACTAATAAATAAATTTTGTACTTACCATCAACAAAAACAAAACAAATGTAAGTTAAAATAAAAAAAGAAAAAAATTCTCTTAAATATATTATAACAACTCTTTGTAGTTTGTTATAGATACATACACTTGTTTACAAACAAAGTTTTAGGAACGCGACCTGATTTAAATTTTAATAGAATTTAGCGCGCAAAAGTCCCTGAAAACAACGCTTTGTTTTGTATTCTTTCGTTGACAATTTGCTTAGCATCCTTTACGGCGTACTTCCGCCTTGACTCATAATCAAACAAACACATATACATACAAAGTTATAATGTGTAGCGTGTGTCTATATGTGTCCAACACTCCTGGCTCTAACAATTTCACCTACGCGACAAACATGCGCACTTTCTACAGTCTACTTTCTGATGGCATGCGTGTGGGTATGATGTCATCTGCCTACTTTTGATGTTCATCACCAGAATCGCATCGTTGTGAGTTTAAATATCGATGTCGACCCCACTTTTATGTAGAGTTTTGAGTGTTTCGTTGCTGATTTGCATAGTTTAAAACTCACTTCCTGTTACTGCTGCGCTGTTCTTAATATAAGGCGTGCGTGCGTGTATCGCTGAAAAACATACATTTAAAAATACATTTTTTTTATGATAGCATCCGTTGGCAGACCAGACCAACAACCTAATAACAAGTGAAATATACTCTGATGGATTGAATTGAAAATAAAAAAAAAATGTTATTCATTGCACATACTGTACTCAAAGTGGGTGGCAAAGGGATGGTTGCGACCGTGCTCAAGTTGAACTATTTCTATCGGCCTTGTACGGCCTATGTACGTGTAAAATAGGGTGAGGTTGAGGTAGGTTGTTCTATTCGATTACATTAAACAATTACATATTGTTTGATTCTGCATTGATTGATATTTATCTACATTAAGTAGAAAAATTGCTGTTGAAATTTTTTTTTATTTTTGTAATTTCACTTAGAAATTAAATTGAATATTGTATTAGAACTCCTTTAATGTTTGCTTTTGAGTAGGAAGTATTTCAACAACGATATGCTATTCAGGCTTATCAACAAAAAATCACTTTAATACCGCCAAAAAGTTATGTTTAATGAAGCTTTTTTTGGACAATACTAATTAAAAATCTCTTGAATTTTGTTTTTTGGACATGAGCCACACGCAATCCTATAAGAGGCACACTTTTTTCCGTACATATGAGAACAATAACAAACAATTAATTTTGATGGATATATGTAGTCACTTTGTCGGACTGGTTGGTTGGTCGTGCTTATGACGCGTTTTATGTTCATGTATTTATGTTCTTCGTGCGCTTTTTGCGGTTTTTCGTTTTGGTCTTGTTCAGACTTTTGCTTTAAAAATTATTTATGGTTTACAATTACCAACAAAGAATACAAAAGACTTCGGAGTGAACATGGTAGAACTTGTAAGTTTTTTTTAACTTAGTCATTAATTTTTATTCAGTTTTTCGATGACGTTGAATAAGCAAAATAATGAATTATTGTATATTTCGTGCACGTAATTTGTTAATTTTGAAAGACTTAATTGCCATTCAATTATGACAGCGGCAGTCGCCAATGGATGCTTTGATGAACGATGGTGACTTTAAATGCTCAACAGTGCGTATGTGCAATATGTACATGTATCGTATATAGGAATAGTGTGATATGAAAAACCACAAACAATACTTGTTAGAATTAATTCGAATATTACAATTTGTAATGTGACCCATGAGTATGCACATTACCATGTATCTCATATAAGACAAGTCGATCATTTTTGTCAACGAAATCGAGCTGAGCTGAGCTGTATGTGCTAATGTGAATAGCAAACCACAAAATGATGACATAATTTAGTAGGAGAAGTTAAGCGCCTTTTTTTTAATACCGTGACTGTACGAATAAAATAGCTTTTGTAAAAAAAAAACAGTATTTCACTTATAGTAGATGAAATTTATATACATCAACACATAAGCAGACAAATAGCAAAACCGATTTGTTACGCTTGATGTCGCAAGTATTAAGTGCAAAAAAGAGAAGGTTAGAACGGGTGCAGGTTGATTGCCTCATTTGATGCGCAAATTCCGCGCTCAATGCTCGCACCACCAACGCCGTCAAAGGTCGGTCATGGCAACCTTGACCCAACCCAGTCAACGTCATACAATGCCAGTGTCTATTCTTAGATCACAGTTGTCGTAATCATTTGTTAATTTTCTTTTCAACTCAATTTGACTGCGACTTATGTATTTATTTAAGCATGTTGTGTCTCAATACTTCATTTTTCGGACTGGGGACTTTAATTTTTTTTTCCGAAATGACAAGGCATGCTTGTCAAAACCTTTATTGCTGCCTTGCATACATATAACCGGTTTCCCCCAACAGAAATATGCAACAATAACAACTTTATAACTTATATTAAAGCGCATCTTGACGGTTTTTTGGCTGCCCGGCGTTCTTATGCATTTAACAAGGAGATAATTAATCGCTTTTGAGCAAGTCTTATTTACTGATTATGGTTTGTTTACACGTCTTAAGCTTGAGAAATACTCACATTTAGCAACAGGAGCAAAATTTATGTTACTGCCAATATTTAGTTCAGAAATGGTGGTTAATAAATGATTTTTAAAATGATTTTGCCGCAGGCTAAAGATTTATGTGATTTACATGGCAATTGAATGTTGAGCATTGAGTGAGGTCTTTTATTGGAAATTATATCGAAATGGCATTTAATTGATATTCGCTTGTAAGGTATATTTTCCAATCAGACAAACACTCAACAACAGACCACACATTGGTCAATTTTGATTGATAATTGAAATATTCAACAAAACGCCAAAAAGCTCAATTATTTAAACATACGCTTAACTGAGAAAGCTTTGTGAAAATTATATTTCGTAAACAACATCAAAGTTCCATTAACACAGTTCAGAATGAGATAAGTTTTTGAGTGTTTCGTGTTGGCTACGGCGAAGTAAATTTTAGCGTCTTTGTTTTGTTATTCTATGACATCACCAAATAGGGAAAGATTATTTACGTTCAGAAAGAGATAAAATACAATAAGTTATAAAAATATTCTTTTGTGGTTTTCTTTATCAACTCAACGATCAAAACAATAGGCATACCGAGCAAGACTTTCCAAAAACTAATACTTTTAAACATGATTTTAAGCGTAGTATCACACAGGTGAGTGTTGAAATGTTGCCGGTAAAGTTTTAATAAAGTAACAGAGGCATATGAAAAAAGCAGACCCTGTGACAGACAGCTTGCGTGATAGGTCAACAGACAGAAAATAATAAATAAATAAATAAGAACTAAAAATAAATCACAGTCGAACGCACTTATTTAATACTTGCCTTCTTGAAATCCGATTCAGAACCAGCATGTCAGACGCAACAAATGGTGCCACATCCGCCACCCCGACCGAAGCACCCGCCGCCGAGTTAGCTGAACTCGCACTCGAAGAGCCTAAAGTTACTTTTCAGGAGCAATTTAGGGCTTTCTCTAAATTCGGCGATTCGAAATCGGATGGTAAACTGATAACCCTCTCGCAGAGCGATAAATGGATGAAACAAGCGAAAGTCATCGACAAGAAGATAACCACAACTGACACTGGCATTCACTTTAAGAAGCTAAAGGCCATGAAACTCTCTATTATCGATTACAATAAATTCTTAGAGGATCTGGCTAAGACGAGAAAGGTTGAGCTCTCAGAGATCAAGCAAAAGTTGACCAACTGTGGCGCACCAGGTGTGCCACAAGTGTCGGTGAGTAGACTGTGTTCTTACACGATGTATTGTCTCTAAATTGTTTATTTACTTTTTCTTTTTTATAGGCTGGAAAAGCAGCTGCGGCAGTGGATCGTCTAACCGATACTAGCAAGTACACCGGCTCACACAAGGAACGCTTCGATGCAACCGGCAAGGGCAAAGGTATTGCCGGCCGAAAGAATCTTGTTGATGACTCAGGATACGTGAGCGGTTATCAGCACAAGGACACCTACGAGGGCTCACATTAGACGACCAAGTCGATTTTTTTAATATTTAATAGTTGATCTACAATATACTTACATGTGAAAGGGCACGAAAACCAACAAATTTTAACTCCACAAACTCAATCAAAATTACTTTATAGATTTATTACAAGAAATTATGTGTTTTCTGTGTCGTTCATATCTTTTTTAGTAGCCGTTTAAGTTGTGATAATTTAAGATTTCAATAAATTTTTCTTTAAACTTGATTTTTGTTTCTTTTTGTTTTTTTTTTCCAATAAATTTATAATCATATTACATGTACAATTCATATTACTGAAAGTTTGGGACCCCAAAGACACAAATTAACCGCGATCGGGACTATATTGAATATAAAAATTTTTGGTCGCCATAGACAAAATATATAAAATCAATGTTATTTGATCCTGAAATATAAGCTATACGAGTATTTGAATTTATATACGATTATTATAAATGTTTAAAATAAGATCATGTTACGAACTCACACAATTTTTTCTTATTACATCAAATAAAGGGAAATGTTTATTCATAGGCTTTTTCTATTCATTCAAAAAATGGTTATTAAATGTTTATAGTGGCCTAATTTTGTTTTTGTTGAAAACATTCTCGTTCGATCCCTCAAAGACTAAAATAAGATTTTTAAAATCTGTCCAGTGTCTTTGGTGTCTTTCAAGGTGTCGATAGGCTTACAATTCAATTAAAGAAACTTGTCAAGCACTATTATATCATCTGATTGATAGAGAAATGCAACAGAGATTGGATTAAACGCTAGACTGAATGCCACCAACAAGCGCGGCTGAAATTGATACTGGCGACATTAATGCACGTCAGTTGAGGGCGGCTGCTGATGTAGCTTTGCATAATCTCTAGCATCGATTCAATCAGACATTGATACAGTTTACAAAAATGTGATTTGTGTTGAATAAGCGCAAAACCTTATATGCAATTGCAAATTTTTCAATCTAAAGCGATGATATCGCATGACACGCAGTGATCGTAGATCGGCAAACGTATAAAAAGCGTACGTTGTATGATGTTCCGACAACAGAGCAGTGTTAGACGTTAAAGGTGAAGCTTTTTCGTTGGCGTCTTTAACGAGACTGTGTTCAATACATTTGAGGAGACCAAACAAAGTTACGCCAGGAAACCAACAAAACATGGCTTTTCGTGAAAAGAACGCGTTAGTTACTGGTGGTGCTGGTGGCATTGGACTGCAGGTCGTCAAACAATTATTGTTGCAACAGGTTGCGGTGCGTAATCGTTAAAAAAAAAATCAAATAAAAACAATAAACAAAGAAATTGTTACTTCAATTTCCAGAAAGTGGCCATAATAGACTTGCAGGATAACCTTGAGGAAATGGTCAAGTTGCGTGCAGCGCATCCATCGCAAAATGTGCTACTGATTAAAATGGATGTAGCAAATAAGAAGGGTCTGGAAGCTACATACGAAGAAGTTGTAAAGAACTTTGGCTCTCTTGATATTGTAGTGAATGTGGCTGGGATTTTTAATGATCTTGAAGTGCAGCGCACACTCTTGGTGAATCTGGTAAGTCACTTGTAGAATATGTGTTACTCCACCATCTTTACGCGAAATTTAATGCAGGGCGGTATTATCAACTCCAGTTTAAATGCTCTGAAGCACATGAGTAAAGAGAATGGCGGCAATGGCGGTATTGTTATCAATATGTCCTCCGTTGTGGGCTTGGATCCGATGTTAATAATTCCCGTTTATTGTGCAACAAAGGCGGGCATCATTAACTTTACAAGATGTCTTGGCGTAAGGAACTCCTTATTAATAAAAAATAAGTCTTTATGATTTGCTTTTTTCAGTCTGCGCCCTTACATGAACGCACTGGCATCAAGTTTATTACAATTTGTCCAGGTGCTACAATGACCGACATGTTTACTAACTTCACAGAAAAAATACTTTTTCCAGATATGAGCGATGAAACGTATCGCATATTGGATCGTCTCAATAAACAGAGCGCCGCCGATGTTTCTCGTTGTGTAATCGATGTCCTGGAACAAGAAGAAAACGGCGCGGTATACGTGATAGAGGGCAAACGCGTGTTCCCAATGGAGATGAAGCACTATTGGCGAGGTATCAATAATGACTTGAAGGATTAGAGTATAATGTATGTTACAATTGCTATATTATATAAATCAGAAAATATTACATTATTTTTTAAAAACGTTTTAATAAATTACACACACTATGTAATGAAAACAACGTCAATTCTAATCGTCTCGCCAGTTAACTAGCACCTCGTCCGTTCGAAAACGCTGTGTGACAAAAGAATCTTCTAGTGGCATTTTTGTGCCACTGCTGTGCATCTTTGCGCCAGCGTGCGCTATCATTAGTCCATTATCGATGCAGTAGCGTTCATCGATTGCAAACAGTTTTCCACCACGCTCTTCACACATGATACGCATCATGTCCTGTAGTCGCTCGTTGCATCCCACACCACCAACTATTAATACCTCTTTTGATTCACAATGCGCCATCGCACGCTCTGTGATTTCTACCAACATGGCAAAAATAGTTTCTTGCAGTGAGTAGCAAAGATCTTCTTTGCTGTAAACCGGCTCTACATCACTGGAAACTTTTCTTTGCTTGTTCCTTCGCTTGCTTGGTTCAGCAAGTTCTTCAATATGTGACAGAATACCGGAGAAACTAACATCCATGCCTTTTACCACATATGGTAATTTGATGTAGTGTTTGCCTTGCTTTGCGAGCTGTTCAATGTTGTAGCCGGGACTGGGATCGTTTGATAGCTTAATGATTCGAGCAAAGCGATCCAAGCAGTTCCCCACAGCAATATCAATGGTTTCTCCAAATATTCGGTAGCATTTGTTTGAATAAGCAATCACTTGTGTGTTGCCGCCGCTCACGTATAGAACGATAGGGTTTTCTGCGCCCGTGATCAGGCGACCCATTTCAATATGTCCCACACAGTGATTGACGCCTAAAAGAGGTCGCTCCCAGAGTAGTGACAATGTGCGAGCGACTATGGCACCCACCAACAAGGGTGGCGCCATGCCGGGCCCTTTTGTATAGCAAATTACGTCCAGATCCGATGGTGTTAACTGTGCTTCTTTGAGTGCATCACGTACAAGGCCAATAATTTTTTCTCGGTGATGTTTCGCGGTCTCCTTGGGCAAAAATCCTGTAAAGCGAAATGTATTAAAAAGCTTTTTTCTAGAATCCTCACAATCTCACCTTCGCCTGGCGGCGTTATATATGTTCGCCGGACATTTGCGAGCACTTTATCATCGCGAATTATTCCTACGCCAATCTTGTTGGCACTGCCCTCAATGCCCAGAGCACAAACCATGCCAGTTTTATGTATATTTTAAGAGTTTTGGAAATTGTTTTTTCTAAGGCGCCCGAAATACTCGCGGGCTTGCACCAACAGCAATGTTAACTCAGTTGCTGTAAGCAACAGATTAGACGAGGGCAACATGGCAAAGTGCCATCAGCTGTTTTGGGTATAGAGAAACAACATGTCGACAATGCTGGTGAATAGCTTGGTCCGAAGAAGCAGAGTCGATTGTAAACATGGCGTTTTGTTGTCAATAATGATTAACAGGGCTGTTAGCCCGATGTTCAGAGCGCCGTTCGTTCTCGCGTTTGTTGGTAACGGAGAAAACGAATGTTGCTAACATTTAATTATTTAATAAAACATAAGGAGTTGTAAACATGGAACCCAATAGTGAGCAGTGTAGTCGGGACGACTGCAATGATAAACAAATTGTAAAATGTAGCGAAATTGCCAGTGATTTTGAGAGTTCAAGCGACCACGTAGACGTGGACTTGCAGAAAGAACAGCTGTTGGAAGTTGAAAACAAAGTACAAAACAATGATGAAGTTAAAAGGGGGGCTGTGGAGGGTTGCCATGTAGAACTAGAGCCACAAACAATCGTTAAGTCTATACCTCAGGATAAAACTATGCTGGGGATTGAAAGTGGGGAAGCCACGGAACGATCGCCCGACATTAAGCAGGAATACATCAAACAAGCACCGCCAGGAGCCAAAACAATATCTGCTTCAACGCCTGCTTCGCCAGCCTCACTTTCTGTACGATATTCAGATCTAACTACTACACAGGATAATAATGTCCTCACGCATGTTCATTGTCTGGCGCAGTTGGAACAGCAACGGAAGCAGTACGAACAGCAGATGGAAGCATTGCGTACGACTGTGTCACAAAAAGATAATATGATAACGTTATTCCAGCGCGAAAATAGCATTCTGGAAAAGGAGAAACAATCATTCCGAAAGGAGAAGGAGCTTGCAAACAAGGAAAAAGAGACAACGGTTATTAAGTTTGCCATGAAGGAAAAATTACTTATTGATGCCAAGAAAGAAAAAGAGATTGTGGATAAACAGTTGGTTGAAGCCAAAAAAGAGATTAAGAATGTTTCGTTGCGTTTCCAGGCGGTCAACGAAGAGAAGTCGCGTATGACGTACATGATAGATGAAAAGGTTAGTATACTAATACTATAATCTAGTTATTGGTGTTGAAAATTAATTTTGTTCATTTCATTACAGTGCAACGAAGTGCGAAAGTACCAAAGGGATTGTGAGAAGCTTAAGGCCGAAATGAACCAGTTAGAATCGAGGCTGAAGTATCATGTGAATAAACTGAACATTGAAACAGAAGCAAAAGCGACACTAGAAAAAAAACTGGAAGAAGAACGAAATGCTCCAAACAAGCTAGAAGAAAAGGCGAATGGTTCGTGATTTGATTCAATAAATAATGCTGATAACAAATTATAATGCAACGTTTTACAGAAAAACTCAAAGTGGAATATGAAGCAAATACAATACTCTTAAAACATGAGATTACACGAAAAACGGAGAGCCTGGAACAGTTCACAAAAGACAATCAAAAATTGAATGAGTCAATAAAGCAGCTACAACAGCAACTAAAGGAAGCTAGTGCAGCGGTAATATGTTAATTTGGAATTAATTAATGAAGACATTTTTATAGTTTAATTTCCTTATCAAAGAATGCAGAATTAAATTCGGAGCTTACGAGTCTGCGCGATGAGCACAATAGTGTGGAAAACGCCTACAGCGAAGAGATGTTGAACTCTGCGAAGTTGCGTGGACAGCTAGAGGAGCTGCAAGTACTTCGCACACAAAACACGCTGTAAGTTTCTCGCTCACAGTTTATTTATTTCCAACTAATTATTTAAAAACTACAGCAACGAAGAGAAGATAGAAGATCTTAATGCAAAAGTCAAAGAGCTGGAAGACATAGTTCAGGATAATGTCCAAGACTTACATCAATTGCATGCCAAAGAACGGGAATTGCTAAGCATTAACAAGGAAATGAGCGAGTCTATTGTGCAGCTCCAAAATGAAGTCTGTTTGCTTAAGTCCAAGGTAAAACCGTAAAATAAAAATGTAGAAACGTGATTTCATTTTCGTATTATTTAGGCTCAAGGAATTGAAGCAGAGAATAATTTGCTTAAACAGGAAAAGGTTGCGTATGATAATAAATATGTAGGATTAGAAAAACAACTAAGTGTGGAGTGTGCAGAAAAAAATGAAGAGCGACAACTGCTTGCCAAACACTTGTCGGAGAAGACGAAGCTGTATGAGACCACAAAAATAAAACTAGAGAATGCTTTGGGTGACTTGGAAGCAACAAAGCACAAGCAAGCTACTGTAGTGAAGGTCAGTTTTCAGAAATATTTTTCTAAAATTTTAATTTTTAAATAAGTTTTCGTCTTATAGGAACTTCAACGTGAGCTACAAAAGTACAAAAAAAACATAGAACAGCCGCATTCATTATCTGGTGCTCGCGCCATGTACTGCAGTAAGTGTGAATGTTCAATGAACGGATACAATTCCTCACAATCTCCACGCGAACAACACGAACTGGAAACATTTCAACGTTCACATAGTCGCAACGATAGTCTTGGTAGTACACACAGTGGTAGTCGGCGGCCTAGTGAAACGTCAGAAACAGAAACAACAGTAGCTTGTGGCACAACGGCTGGACATACAACCGATATGCAAGTGGGTCCTTCTAAAAAAGTACTTGTTGAGCGAATACTTCGCTTGCAGCAGGCATCTGCTCGTCAAACCGAGAAAATAGACTTTCTAGAAAATCACACTCTCTCACTTGTTGCCGAGTTACAGAAGAAATCAAAAGTTGTACAGTACTATATGTTACGCGATCAGACCGCCGGCGCGTTGACATCAACAAAAAGCGATCAAAATAAAAGTGAGTTGGCTAAGTATGGTAACGGAGTAATGGCGGCCATATATGGTGGCATTAAGAATGAGAACAAAAGTATGACACTAGATCTTTCGTTGGAGATTAACAAAAAATTGCAGGCAGTACTGGAGGACACATTGCTCAAAAATATCACACTTAAGGAGAATCTTGATGTGTTGGGTCTGGAAGTAGATAACCTGACTCGAAAATTGAGGCAGCTTGAATCTTCCAAATAACATCTTTATCGTAGAATAATTCTCAATTAACAAAAAAAAAGTATTCCAATTTTAACGTTTATGTTGTTGTGGTCATTCCATTTGTTTAAATTTCATCATATGTATATAGACTAGTAATGTATTTGAAAATATACTAAATTAAACAAAGTTAATATTCTCACAAAATCCATTTTATTTCACTAATTATATCATATTAAAGGCAATCTTTGTAAAGCTTCTCCGCCTTCGATGGGGGTTTACCCACGCCAATGGAAAAATCTACAGTAGGTTGCTCGCCCTCCTTGGCCGGTCTTGACATTCTATTATGTGTCTTCCTGAAGTGTACTTTCATTTTAGGGTCCTGCTTTCCTGTCTCATCTCTAATAAACTCCTTCAACAGTGGAGGGAAATCGATCGTGGTAGGTAAAATGACTTCTTCCACTTTTTTCTTGTTTTCTAAAAATTTAGATTCCTCCTCTTTTGGCACCAACTCATAGTCTGCCTTGTAGCTGGTACTATATATTTCCACCGGTTTAGGCAAAGTAACTCCACGCCATGTCTTTTCGACAGTCACTTTTACCTTGCGCACTTGGTTCTCCACTTCGTCCACAGCATCCACTTTCAGAATGCGCATGTAACACGGTTCGGGATACCGTTGAAACATGTTACGTACAACTAAGCGTCCGATTCCCCAATCGGGCAAGTTGCCTACTATTTCCCAAAGTGTGTTGCCGCGAAAGTCCGTTTTACGACCAAAGTACTGAACGACAGATTTACTCATTTTCAATAAGAATTACAAAATATTACTATAATATTATTGTAGAAGATTGGCGGTTGCTCGACAGACCGGCGTTACGTGAGGAGCAGTGTTTCCAAATCGAAATGTGTGGTTCATAATGGCATGAAGTAGTATTGTGACATGGAATATTTCAATATTCAACTTTGGTATCGACAACAGCTGTTGTTATCAGCTGATGACTCTAAATTTGGCAGTTCTAAAAAAGTTATGCTCGATTATTTGGTCATGCAGTCGATGCATTTAAGTTTCGGTTGAAAATTTGGTCGCGCCTTTTCAAATACTTAATTTGATCAATAAAAAATATATTATACTATTATACTGCAAACTAAAGCTGTGACCGTAAGCTACATTTTTACCGAACAAATCAATGATTATCTATTATAATTTTTAAATTATGAAGGTTTGAAATTCAAAAAACTTCAAACGCGAATATCTCATATATATTACATTTATAATGTCAAACATAATAACTATTGCAATGCATGTTTATTTAACTTTATTTAAATAAACAGAATGCATGTATTTAAGATATAATTGCTCTATTGGTGGTGCTGTTGATGTTCACCTTCAGCTGAGTGCCCTGTGGGACCATCCGTTTCTAGATGATCGTCATAAGACTCTTCTTCGCCACCGCCGCTTTGTTGATTGACACTTTCGTGCAATTCGATTGTTGCATGTGCAGCTGCTTTCGATGCATTTACTTGTGCTGCGGCTGCAGATGAGGATGCCTTAATTGTTGCTTCCTTTGTGGCTGCGTAGTCCACACGTGCCTGCTTTAATTGTTCGTCCAACTGTTCTAAACGATTCTTTGCCTGACCAAGCATTGATGATTGGGATGCATATTGATTAGATACTTCATGTGCAGTTTGCTCAGCTTGTTCGGCCACTGATTTGGCATTGTTAAGAGCCGCTGTTAGCACTGAGATGTGATTATGGGCCGCTTGCGCAGTTTGTTGCGCAAGCTTCGCCGATATCTTTGCCGATCTTAACTGTTCCAATTCGCGCGAGAGTGCGCGCTGTGCTTCAGCAGTTTGTTGTTCTAACTCTTGGAGTATCACTTGCTTACCAGCCAGTGCTGCTTGTGCTGTAGCGGCTGCTTGTGAAGCCGCCTGTGCTAACGTGTTTTTGGCAAGAAAGGCCGCTTGCTTCGCTGCTGCATGTTGATTGGCCACAGCACTGTACGCTTGATTAGCCGAACCTTGCGCTATCGAACGCAAACCGCTGCCTATACTATAGCCTGATTTACCGCTACTTCCGGCAGAGGATGTATGACTGCTGCTATGAGTTGAATAATAACTTTTTTCATCGCCCCCTTGGTTGCTGCTAACGTGTTGTTCGTGTGCCGATTCATGGTTGTTATCGGGCGCAGACGGTTCCTCGTATCCTTGCTGTGTCGGCTCGTAGTAGCTGTGTTGTATACTATGTGTCGGATGACTATGGCTTACTTGTGGCTGTGGCTTGTGGTAATAGCCATTGCGCTTGTGCAATCGTGCGGCCGCGTAACTCCAGTAGGTAACTGTTAATTGAGGCTTAGTGTTTTCCTTCAGGGTTTTAAATTAACATAACTCACCCATTATTACAGTCCATAGTAGCCAAGTTAATCCTTTTGTGTACATGTTTGCTTGACGGCTGAAACTTTATTAAACATAGATCGGTTCGATTTGTTGGCTTTTATATACTTCTTAATGCTTGCGGCAACCGTCAAACCGTTAGACATCAGCGATGCATGACTTTTAAGAGTGCGGAAAGTGTTTGAGTTAAGTAGTATTCATCATGTTATGCTTTCCATACACAAATTTTAATTAAACCTTATTTCTTACTTGTTGCTTGATAAATCTCAGCTGTGAGTGAGGCGGCCAGTCTATGCAAAAGCATCAGGAAGCATAGGAGCGGTGAACATTTTATTGTTAATTAGCCAAAAGTCGGCGTTTGCCATTAATGATGCATATTGACTCCACCTGGTTATTTAAAATTCAATTAGAAATATTACGTTGGGCGTAAACAAATACAAAATCCAATATGTACTATGTAAGAAAGTGATTTACTCGCAAAGTCTTTAATTTACCTAGAAATTATTGAATATTTTCGGGTAATTAAGAAAAAAATATATATATGATTTTATAAAAAATAATTTATTTAAATATTTAATTACATTACAATATAAAAATAAACTAAAAGCTATTTATATGCGATATAAGCCGGAACATGAGCATGTGGCGTGAAAGCCACGGTATGTATAACAAACTGATGAAAGTGAAAACTTGTAACAAACAAAAATTTTACAAAAAATAAGGTAATAAATAAGTACGCGCATTGTTAACTTGGCTTAAACGACTAACAACAAAATAAATATTCAACAATAATTTATGTGACAATTTTTGAAGACATAAAAATGGCTACTCAAAAGTGGAAAATAAATTCATCAGCATCGCCAGCGTAGGCCTGATCATTTTCGTTTTTGTTATCATGCTCAACATACTCCAAATGAACGTCACTAATGCTCTCGACATTAGCTTCGCCATGGTAGGGCGTGTTGAACTCCGGTGTTGGCTGCTTATGTATTGTTAATCATTTATAGTATTGTGTAATCTGGTTGATCCAGTCCAAGTAGTGTGACACTTTCACATAAACGCCGGGTACATTTACTTGACCACAGCCAATACCCCAGGAGACAACGCCGACCACATTCCAGACACCGTTGCGTTCACATACGAGTGGGCCACCGCCATCACCCTTGCAGGCATCCTTGCCCTCTTCACCGCCAGCGCACACAAAACCAGGATTAAGTTTGTAGCTGTAGCCAAGACGTGTGTTACGGAGTTGAGCCTCACACTGATGATGAGATAGAATTGGCACATCGACTTCCTTGAGAATGTTTTGGTATTTGCCATGTTCGCCGAAAGCGTCTTTGCCCCAGCCGGTGGTCCAGCAACGTGCGTTTGTGAAGTCGGAGTATTTGTCGGGCAAACAGGCTGGGCTGATGTGTGGATTCTTGGTGAAGTCAACAGGATGATCCAATTTTAGAACAGCCAAGTCGTTGTCGAGCGTGCCAGCATAATATTCAGGATGAATATGCACAGAAACCACATCGCGTTCAATGTAAGGGAAGAATTCAACGTCATGGTTTACGTCCCATTCGCCAAGGCGCACACGTAAGTCAAAGCCATTTTGACTGTTGAATAAAGAGTAAGAGAGAAAAGAAAACATATTAGCATACTAGGGAAAAATACTTAGTCTAAAAAATTAACTTACGATTTAATACAATGAGCTGCGGATATGATGTGCTGGGGATCGATCAAAGTGCCACCGCAGGCGTAAATCGATTCCTTGGGATCCTTCTTCAAAATTGCCACATGCCATGGATACTCGCCGAATTCACTGTCACCATCGACATAGACGGGGTTCTTAATGCGACCAGTTATGCCAGCAGCATTGCGCACGCCACAACGGCCCAACTGCTGTTGTGGTGGTGGTGGGCGAATGGGTCGACGACAACAGACTTCGCTAACGCGGCAGGTCTTCTCCACTGGACGGTTGCCATAGTAAGCGCGCTGTAGAAGTGTAAGTATTTTAATTAGTTGAAAGTCTTAAATAAATTGGGCTGTTTGAAATCGTTTGCTTTTCCTGCGCTACAAAAACCACGTTTACCTGCTCCGCTTTGGCCGTGCGCGCCAACACACTTGATCTCAACTCAGCCGTATTTTCATGCTCAACTATGCTGCGGCGCCTGCGATCACGTGGAAAAGTAATGTGAGCACTGCCCTCTGCTACGCCGGGAGCTTGTGTTGGTATGTTGTGCACGTTAGTGCGTTCAGGTAGTGCCAATTGC
Source organism: Phortica magna (assembly GCA_037044515.1). Classification (NCBI taxonomy): domain Eukaryota; kingdom Metazoa; phylum Arthropoda; class Insecta; order Diptera; family Drosophilidae; genus Phortica; species Phortica magna. The sequence goes on from JBAMBP010002567.1 coordinate 39,769, forward strand.
TTGCCACGCCTACTCGAAAATGGCTCATCATTTTGCAACTGTGATGGCGTGTAGTTTGAGCTTCGCTCATAGTGATTAGAATAGTCTTCAAAATTGCCAAAGCCGCTGCTACCATATCCGGAATGCAATTGATTATGCTCGAAACCACTAGGTCCGCTTAAACCATTGCTTTCGTAGGCTGTTTTGAACAGATCAGGATGTGTTGAATGTTGATAGCTGTGTACGTCAAATGAGTCCCCAAAATGTTCATAACGATGATGCGCAGGAGCAAATATTGGATGTGGAGGCAATGCAGGGCCGCTGTGATATTCAAAAATCGGCTTACTGGGCACCATCTCAACTATTGTTGGACCACTATAGTGCTCAAGCGGTCCGGGCCCACTGTGTATCACATGCGGTCCGTGATCGTACACTTCATGGTGACCAAAATCGGAATAGTGGTCGTGGTGATGATAATGCGTATTGTGTGTGTATTCTGGCTTTTTCTTAAACAATTCACCGACCTTTTGCAATATATTCGCATTAGGTGTGACATGTAGATTGACCAATGGCTTAACAACCTTATCGCCATATTCCGTTTTGGCCACTTGCACGGATACTAGCGGATTTACATTGAGTAGACCGAGATTAAGCCCGTTTGGACCGATTGAACCAAAGTAAGGATTCTGTGCGGGATAGTATTCGCTCAGCGCGTTCGACGGATAACCGCCAGATGGGTAGGGTAAACCAAAGCTGACGCCATAAGTCGGCAACACCTTGCGTTGAATCAGTTCGATAGCTTGCAGTGCGGGCAGTGCCAGAGGCGATTGTCGCTGGAGTTGGGTAAGGGAGGAAATGTTTGAATTAAGGCATTTAATAGCCTTGTCCGGTTAGATTTGGACTAAATTGGCAGGCAGTCAGTCAGTCAGAATCTAATGTTGACATGCTGAACTAGTAGAGGCGTGCGACCATGACCGTTTTGTTTTTACAAATACATACATATATAGTTTTGGCAGAGTGTGTAGTTAGACAGAGCAATTCTGATTGGATTTTAGTTTGGGATTAGTTGCATTTCCAAACACTTCGACCGATCGACAGACAGCCACGCTGTGACAAATCCCACTGGGACGACAATGACTGTGTGTCACGTGCTAAGCGTTATCTTTTGGCATAGTGGCTAAGTTGATTCGAGTTGAGTTTAAGGACTTGAGTTGAGTTCAGTTGAGATGTGTTGGATGTGTGTGGTGCTTGGCTAAACTCAGCTAAAAACTGATCAATAAATTAGTTTGGGAGGGGCAAGTAATTCAGGTATTAACGATTTTATGAGCGCAGGTTAAGTTAGTTTCCAACAATCTACTAAATACTACAAACTATTGAATTTTTAAGGCACTTACCCCTTGAGCATCCAATGAGAGGTCTGCATTATCATCGTCATCAATTGACTTGTCATCAGCTTTCGGTGCCTCACGACGAGAGCGTTTCTTTTCATCTTCAGCATTCTTATCATCTTTTTTAGATTCTGTTGCACTCAATGTTGCGTTAGCAGCAGCATCATCACTCAAAGCTTCAATATCCTTGCCAAGATTTCGTGGATCAATAGGCAAAATAAGATCTTCTTTGCGGCCAATACGATCAGCGGCGGGACATTGACTAATAGGCACACATTGGCAATCGACAATTTGCTGGCGGGATGTATCATATCCACCACCGAAACCTCCTTGGTAGATCGATTGATCAACACCAGCGCCGCCGTAGCCACCGCTAATGCCGTTATAGTTGGAGGAAGCAGAATTATGGAGTTCCTTCTTATAATAGTCGGGGTTCTGGCTGTGGTAGCTTCCACTTGGTGTTGAGGATCCACTTTGACCGAAAGCAGACTGACCAAAGCTTGAGGGTGCGACGCCATTGCCGCTGCCATAGCCGCCCAAGCCGCCGGTGGGCTTGTATAGATCACCATTAGGTTTTTGGGAAGGTCCGAAACCATTTTGGATAGCACCTTGTGAAAGAAGACCACCCTGGGATGCACTGTTGAATCCAGCATTGAAAGCCGATGACTGTGAGTAGCCTCCGGAGCCTGTTGCTTGTGGTGTGTACGTTGCAGAAGACTGTGCAAGAGTGTTGAAATCTGTATTGATTGTTTGACCAGCACCAATGGGAATCGGCACGCTAGGTACTTTAGGGCCTGTAGGTTCGCCTTCGACATGGTGGAAGTGATGATGCACATGTTGTTGGGGACCAGCGGATGTAGACGAAAGAGGACCGGTTGGTAAGCCACCAACAATTACCTTTGAGCTCGAAGAGCTTGAAGACGAAGCGGCGGAAGACGATTGTTGTGCGTAGAAACCATTAAGCGTGGAGCTAGCTGTTTGTATCTTTTCAGGATGCTCATAACTGTATGGAGGCAACTCGGGACCGTTATTACCACCGGTGTAGATGGCGGCACCTGGTGGTGGTTTGCTGTCATAAATTACAGCACCTGGTGGTGGCTTGCTAAAGATGCCAGATGGTCCTTCAATGGCAGATGGTGGAGGATGTTCCAAATAAGGTCCATTGTACTGTGGGCCCGGGCCGCTTGGTCGGAAGTTTGGCTTGTATGATCCCTCATAGCCGACTTTGCGTGGTGGTCCATATGAGTTCAGGGAATTCGGTGCCGATGACATAGGTGGGCGACCGCCATTGAAATAACCAGGTGGTGGCATGGGTTTTGGTGGTCCATAAGGACCGCCGCCAAAACTACCCATTTGTGGTGGTGGGCCTTGCGCATAGATGGTCGAGTAGAAGGGACGTTTCTCCTCCACGTCACAGCTCATCAGACCAAGACCGCACAGCTTATCACGTATCAAGTTGCGCGCTTGTAAATCATTGCCCTGCTGGAGCGCCTGATCGATATTGCCATCGGCGTAGACGGCGTCATATTCACCCAGGTTGCGACCCTCGCGTCGGGAGTTCAGTAGAGATTCGATAACAGCATTAATATCGGTGTCATTACTTAGAATGGGCTCGTGCACGGCGTAGTTGCGACCTTGTACGGCATCTGTGGATTCGGCTTGATTACTGGCTTCAGCGTTAGCATCTTGAGCCATGGGCGCCCAATCCATACTACTCCATTCATCAGCTGCGAGTGTCGTGGAGCCGGCCAGCAACAAAGTGGCGGCGGCTAAGAAAGCCAAACTATGACGCATTCTCATCTTTTGTGTGTGGGAGAAGGTAATAAAAATAAAAGAAAAGCGAGGGTTAATTATGTAATTTTGTAAATGTTGTAAGCTTAATTCATATAATACGTATTTGGTGTTATTAATTTGAAACGCTTACAAAACACATCGTGGTCAAATATGACACCATAACCCTGTTATGGCTTTGGTCATTGTGCTACTTTATGAACGCATTCTGTGAAACTGTTAAATTCGACATCGAAAAGCATGAAGCGCACAAAACCGAAGTACGGTTGAGTCATGTGCCGAAAGACTTTTACTTTCGTTCGAGGTCGCCGCACAGACGGTATTAGCCAAAGTTGGCTTCGTCGCCGCTTTGGTTTGTTGTCGTTTGACGACTTTTTTTTTGCGGTCGACGGTAATGACTTTATTTCGAAATGCGTGTGAGCTTGGCTTAAATGGAAAGATATTGTAGATTTTGCAATATTGCATTTAACTTCATTTTATACTGTTTTCTTTTGTTGGCTCGTTATTGCCTTGTTTCCTCTCTTTCTTTCTTTCTTTCTTGCCTTGTCAGCCTCGCTTATGCTTTTCTTCGTGTTGGCTCAACTTGAACGACGACGATGACTTAAGCGTCGCTTGGAAAAAGTCAAATCAACCAACCCGGCGTGCTCTCAATTTGATCTCCGACTTGACAGCTTGTCTGTCTTAGCTTTGGCAATAACTTTGTTCATTGCTCGCCATGGATTTTTCGTAACCGTTTTGTTTGTCTGTTGTCTGTTGTCCGTTTTCGTTCGTTGTTGAAGTTGTTGTTGTCGTTGTTATGTCACTTCGTTTTTCTTATTGTTTCAGCGGCGGTGGCGGCGGCGGCGGCATTAAGTGTCTGCGTGGGTTATCTGCGTGCAGCTGGCGGATCTTGTATGGATCTCGTTGATTATGTAAAAGTGATTTTTGTGCTTTGCGCACTGTTAGTGACGATGTTACTTCGAGCGGAAGTTGTGTGCAGCGTTGCATTGCAAATTAACATTAACGGTACAACATTTATTGTATGAGAAAATATGCAAATGGGGGAAATAGAAACCTTTTGAAATGACAAAAAGCGTTTTGCCCGAAAAGTTTGTGTGTGGGTGTGCCCATGGGTGTGGCATAGGCGTTATAAATTAACGTTGCATGCGAATTGAGCCTTGCAACTTTGAAAATAAAACTGTACTATTTTCGAACAAAATGTGCAAACACTTTTTTCTAATATTTGTTTTCAATATTTTGCATATTTGCTTACTTTTAATTGTTAATAAACAATTAAATATTAAAATTTAATGCAATAAAGCTAAGGCAAATTTGCTTTTGGCTTTTGAAGCAGAAAAAATTAGTTCATTAAATTATAATTTGCTGCATTTAATAGCCGCGGTCACTAAACTCATGCCATGAATTATTGCAATGCATAATTGAATAATAATTTGCCTTAAATTGTATCTTTTATGTACGTAAAGTTTATTGGCAGAGTAGCCATAGTCACAACACACACACAGACACATATATACATATGTATAAATTGCACAAATTTCACTTTTATCTTCACGATTTGTTCGTCTTTTTTCTCTCACGCTGAATTTCATTTGTTGTTAATTTTCTTTACATTTATTTATTTATTTTTTTTTTTTTTGTATTTCATGCAACTATTTTATTTCGTTTGCCAACACTCACCTTTTTTTGCGGTGTTTTCGTTATAAATAAGTAATCCAATCTCCTTGTTTTTGTAATCCTTATGTAATGTGCCGTCGTTTTGTGTCCTTTCACTTTCTGAATGCAACACCTTTTTTTCTTTTTATTAACAATTCCTTTGGTTATGGGAATTGTTTCGTTTGTTTGCAACTCGTTGACTGTTTTCGCTTTTGCCAGCGCTCGCCATTTTATAGCGCCGCTCGAAGTGCTGTCGGCTGCGCAAGCGCCTCAGCGCCTCAGCTGCTCAGCGTCGCTCGCCGTGCTCTGCGCATGCTTGTCGTGATTGCTTCAGTTCAGTTAGCTTAAAGTTGTTTGTAGTTGTTAAATTTGGCTTGTTTTGTTTGTTTTTGTTGTTGGTTTTTTTTTGGTAGTTTGAATTTGTTTTGTGACGTCACATAAGGTTTTGGGTTTTTCGTGATTGTGTTTGTTTGAGTTCTGCGTAAAGTTTGAGGTCGTTCTGTTGGGTTTTTTCTCAGCCGGTTAGGAAGTTTTTCGTGGAAGCATTCAATGATATTTTGGCAAAGGAGCTTATTTGAATGTTATTAGTATAGCTAAACATTATAGTAATCATTGTTTTCCCAATTTTTGGCCATAAGTCATACAAAAATTCATTAGAGATAATCATCAAAATTAACATTTCGTGGCTGCAGTCAAAATGCGTCATAATAGTTCGAATATATTTTGTGAAATTGTGAAAATGTGTGAAGAAAAAAAAGAGTTTACGTGCATGTGGGCAACAATAAATGACCAAATATGAGGGACTGACAAAAAAAGTGATTTGTTGTTTGTTGTAAGCGGAAACTGTTTATGTAATAAAAAAATTTATAATTGGGTCAAATACGAAATTAAACAACAACAACAACAACAACAAACAACAACAAATGTCTCTCAAAGAAATATATCATAAATGAGACAAACATACAACAAACATAATTCAATTGCCAACCGATGAGATGATTCATAATTTCGGGACCGATCCAAAAAAAAAGGTTGTAAGCCAAACCGGATTCTCGCATTTGCTACTTGCATACAATTGGCATACATTCGAATACAAGCACGAAATTTGGACACAAGTAATGCTTTTGGCCAAGTTAACGCATTGGCGGCTCAGTCATCGTCGTTTTAACCTCATGGCCAAGTTAAACGTCACAAATTGGCAGCGTTCAGTTAACTTGTCGTATAATTTCGACGACACTTTATTGGTGATTTGTTTGGAATTACCCGAAGTTCAAATGAATTAACACTCAATAATGTTTGTTCGCGTGCCGCGACTTCGAAGTCGTCGTTGTCGTCGTCGTCGTCGAGCTTGTTTGTTGTGAATGGTCAGTTTTACTTGAGTCGAGATCACAGTTGCTCTCTCGCTCGCGTTAGCTTTCTTTCTTTGTCTTTCTCGGCCTAAACGGCGTGTGTGATTGACCTTGTGGCTTAGTTGCAGCAGCTACGATTTTCTTGAATGAAGTTAAGTGTTTTATTATGTTAATCATTCCAAGAAAGTTTATTTTTATTTGCCGTTGTTAAAGAAATGAATGATAAGCGTGACAGTTTTGTGCCATGACAAAGAATTGATCGTTTATGTTGTCCATTGGCAATCAATAGAAGATCACTAGACATTTGTCGATTAAACATATTTGAGTAGTTGATGTGACCATCGGTTTTTTTCTTGTGATTCACGCAAGTTGAAGGAAGCAAATCGCAAATTTCGTTGAACTTTTTTTCGGGTTTTTTTTTTGACACTTTTGGCTTAAATTTGATACATGTTGGTTGTGTGTGAACTTGAACTTGTGGCAGCTAATAAAAATTAAACCAACCTTGATAGTTACTTAGACTTTAGTAATGAGTCTTTTTTTTAACTTTTCAATTGGACAATATTTAAGTGTGTGTGTTTTAACTTGCAACTTTTACCGTTGTATTGGCTCAATGATTCAACGTTTCAATTTTGTGGCATAATCGACTTAAACTCAATAATCAAAATAATAAACAAATTTCCCGCCCGAATTCGCGCATCCTCTTCACGACCGCTTAGTAATGCAAGGCACGTTAACTGGGTAAACGACCTTCGTGCCTTTATATGCGCTTACTTTTAATAATAATAACAATTTTCGCAAAATACATGCAAACAAATACAAATTAATACAATCGAAGCGCATAAATCAAGTGAAGCGCACGTACATTGTCTTCGACTAACAACAAAATACATACATACATAATAATAATACCAAAATAAAGTTGGTATTAAAAAAGCATACAAATGAATCATCATCATCATTATGATCATCATCATCATCAACATTTCGATAGACGACGCATGTTGTATGCGCTCAACCAGTTTGAGTTGAGTCGACCAAAAAATCATAGCCCAGCAGCAATGCAAGCCGGTGTGCCAACAGACCGGCAGGTGGCGCGGCAAACGGCATCGGTCGGTCAGACTCTGACTGCATTTCGTGCTTATGCAATACCGCAGCGTCTTTGTGTGTGTCTTTGTGTGTGTCTTTGTGTGTGTGTGTGAGTGAGTATTGTGCTTACACATGTGTGTGATTGGGATTTCCCCAAGGCCTGCGTCGGTTTTGCGGCAAATTTTATATTTTTGCTTTTTGTTAGTTAGTTACTTTTTGTTTTTGCTTTTGTTTTATTGTTGCCTTTGTCGAAAATGGAATTTGAGCTTAGCTGTGCAACAAGAAAGACTTTGGCTTAAATGCTGCAATTGGTTTTCGGATTTTCCTATTATTGCGTAGTAATTTCTTGCATGCAAGTTTTTCCTGCAATATTTTTGTGCTCATTTTCAATTCGAAGTATAAACAATCGTTTGTAAATCGGTAAGCACTAACATTTTCCAATTAAATCTTCAATTTCAAAGTACTTAAGCTTAATTGGAACTAAAATTGTTTTTAATTATTTATTGAAAACTTCAAATTTCGAAATAAGCAGCTTTAAAAAATGCCTTGATAAAGAAAATGCATAAAATAGGCGACTTGTATGTGAATTCAAATCATGCGTGGGCGTTCGCAAAACGACTCAAAGACGCGCGTGCTCATATTAGCTGTTTGTTTTGGAATTATTGAGAAATGTTAAACTTGCATGGCAAACTTGTATGAAAAAATAAAATAATAATAAAAAAAAACACAAACGTTTTTGGGTTCGAATGGTCGCGCGAAAGGTTGTCGACGCCATTGGCAGCGGCAGCGGCAGCCACATTATCACTTCACATAGTGCGACGTCAAAGTTTAAAGTTTTATTTATTAAAACGAAAACAAACCATAGATTTTGCAATAGTTTTGTGTTAATTAAAGTTCACACGCTGACAAACAGCAAATCGATTTGAATAAACGTTTTTGTAATTGTGTCACGTCCATTTTGGTTGTTGTTGTTGTTGATTTTGTTACTATTTTGGCAGCATGACTCATGTAGTACAAGTAGTGGTGGGCAGAGGGCGTGTCAACGCATCATTAACACTTCTTGTGCATTGCAAAACAAGCAGATTCAATTTGAATTAATTATATTTTTGTTATTACATAACGAGTTTTGTTTTGTTGTCTTAACCATTTCAAGCGCTCGATTTGCATCTTTCGACTGCGAACAAATTGAATTTTCTTTTGTGCTTCGTTGCCTCTTGTAAGCTGTGGCACAAATGTTGCTTCCGCTGTGGAAAAGTTTAAGCATAATAAAACTCATGTGAACAAGCAACCGATGTGTGCATAATAAATAACGCCAAGACGCTACATTATCAACTTCTTGTTACACTCCTCACACTTGTATGTTAATAAGTGCTTTATTTAACGCGCATATTGCACGCCCAGTGAAAGTGTGTAAGAGCATTTTTGCAAGTTCAAAGTTGCTTTTAAACATCGTATTTTGTTTGTAAGAAGTTGTCTTAAATTATGTAATTTTTGTAAATTTTTCATTGTGGCTTTAAATGTTTTAAGTGCTGCTGTGTTCCACACCATTGAATTATCTCTTTTGAACTCTAATCATGCTTATCACTGCCTGCTAAGTGCTGCTCTGAGTGCGTATATATGTGGTATGTGTAGACGTCAATATGTTGTGTTATTGTAGCCTTGATTTTGCTACTTGAACCTAAGCAAATTGTTTAGCTGGCTAAGAAACGTCCTGAATAAGTCACATCGCAGTCATTGTAGGTTCTGCGCTGTACAAGTTGTTATTGGTGCTGTTTGTTGCCATCAACAAATGTCAAATCAAAACAAACTGATTGCACACAAATTGCGTATAACAAGTATGCCAGCAGGATTTCTGGACTTCGTGCTGTTCAAATTAGACCAATCAACAGTTAAATGAAATGAACTTTATTATTCTTTTGTACATTTTTGTGTAGAAAGTGTCATTTAAAAAAGAAAAACAATTTTATTATTTTCTTTGTGTTTAAAAATTATAGTTTTACATTTCGTCAATTTTTTTTTTCTTTTTTTTTTTTTTTTTCCATTTTATTAAAAAGACATACGAGGTAATCTAAAACCTCTTAATAGTCTTTGTGTCAAAACATTCTGCCTAAAAGGGGCGTCAATTTCGATTTATATTGTTTCAATCAATCGATAATTGTTAACATTTCAGTATACCGCCTCATGACCAATTAATCGGAAAACGCAAAAAACAACATTTCATTTCCGTTTGTCGGCACACATTCATCTTTAAAATATTGTAGCATGCCATTAAGCGCGTGTAAATATATAATGAAAATTTGTAATGTTCTTTGGCGATACAGGTAAACACTGCATAAGTACAACATTTCACGATACGATTGCATACTTTCAGGCTGTTTTTTTGACAACAATTTGTTAAAATGCGTATACGAAAACACTAATTAAACAAAAGCGTACACAATTTGCAATGAATAAATCCTATTATTCAAAAGAGATTCGCCGCATCGATAAATACAAATGGTAAAAGTAAAATCCCACACACAAAATGATAAAATTTGTTTTAGCAAACCAGTTTGAATATGAAATAAATTATATAATAGTGCGTCAATACCTGTCAAAAACAGTCAGGCGTCTTCGACTCATGTATCGATTGAACCCCCTTCGTTGAAAACAACCAAACTGTTTGCTGTTGAACAACCACATTGAAAATATCAACTCATACTGTCTGTCAGCAGCAAAAAGTCTGGCACACCTTCGACCTTTTCTAGTTGTCACAGACAACAAATAAATAATCTAGTTGAAAATTATTGCATTTGAATGCGATTACAACGATTGTGATTTCAACAAGGACGCGCTGTGTGGCTGCCAGGGCAACTACCACTGACCACACTGAAGCAGCTTACAGCTGCAGCTTGTTAAAATTTTACGTAATCCAGAAAAACAAACAATTTTCATTTCATTTCAACTTAATTCAGTAATTATTCGACTGAAAATGGGCGAATAAGTAAGCAATGAATTTGTATATACCAGCGGCAGCAGACCGACCAACCGATGAAACGAACAAGCAAAGGAGAGGTTGTCGATGACAGGTTAAGTATTGTACAACGCCATTTATGTTATGCTTTTTATGTTGGCACACATAGTTCGGTTCATTAGCACTGCGCTACTCTGGCTTGCATTGCATAACAAACACGGCCGGTGAGTGTGAATGAACCGCACACGTCGCACGCTCGCGACTTAATTAATTGAAATACTACAACTAGAAGATTCTACGCCGCAGCTTGGTTTATTGACACGCAGAAGGCTTTTAAACGCTTGCCAATTGTCAACAATAATAATTTTTTTTTTTTCGCAACCATTGTTATTTGCTGTTGCTGTGAGACAACGCCCGCTTGGCACGACAACAGCCTCTGCCTCTGCACGGCGACAGAGTTCAAGTTGTATTGGTTATTTGATAATACTTTTACGTATTTGCTTAGTGTTTTTTTCTAAAGCGCTTGTAAGCAAAATAGGTGAAAGTCCTTTACGCGTTTCTGCGCTTCGTGCACTTAACCAAGTTGCTTGTCTTGTAGTTCATTCACATTCGTGCGCATTCTTTCTATATATTCAAATGATATATTCATATGTATGTGCTAACGAATTGTTGTGTTTGCTGCTTATGACGTCAGCAGTTGTTGTTATTAAAACAAAAAGCGCAACGAAGCATATGCAAATTTTAATAGATAAAATGATTGAAAATGTCAAAATTGCAATGCTACGAAAATAAACAACATTTTGCGTATAAGCCAAATCCCGCAGGCGTGCTCTGCTGACGGTCTTTGGCTCAGGCGTGTGACGCTGACGTTGCTTCAATTAACACTTGGCTGCCTGTATGTGCGTCAATGCGTGCATAAGCAAGACATATGACTCTGATTGATTGGCCATGACTTCAATTATGAAAAAAAAAACAAAAATAAAGTCAGCAAACATTTGTATACGTAAACTTTCTTACACCTGACAAGCTAAGGATTATTAAGTTAAAATTGTAAACAAAAAACAAAAAAAAAAACAAAAACAAAACAAAACCTAAAAAAAACGTATTTTTTTAGTTTGTATTAAAGCATGAGTTTTGTGCAGTTCTATAACTTGCTCAAGGACTTGTCATCGTTGACATTTTTTCGTTTTGTACAATTTTCGCTCATAACGCTGCAGACACGCGATGAGGTCTGTGGTGAGTCGGGCGCGTTGCAGGCGCATCATGCTCATCACTGGCAGCCATTCGGCTTGTGGCTGAGTAATCTGCTTATGGCTTATGCCGGCGAAATTCTTGAGAATCTTTTGCTTTGCATAACGCCGCTAGAGATCTTTCGCAACTGGCATGATCTGTTGCTGTACACGGTCGCCTGGTGAGCTAGCCATATGTGTGTGCTTCTACACGGTTTTTCGCTTATCGTTTACAGGTATTGCATGTTTTACTCGCCGTTGGACACGTTTCATGCCATTGCACGCACCACAGGCTATCGTGTGTTGGCCGTCTTCGTGTCAACGGTCAGCATGGTGTTGCATGTGGACAAGACCATGCAGCATGTCGCCAAGTACTTCAATCGCGATTGGCTGCCAATAATCATTGTGGGCGCCACTGTGGGCAGCAGTGGTGAGCTGCTGAAGCCGATCATGTCGTTTGTCATCAATCGTTGTCAGCACAATCAACTGACGCAGTTGAAGCTATCGATGTGAGCTTAATGCATTGTTGTTGCCTTTCATGTCTGACATTTTCGTTACAGAAGCTCAAAGCTCGCGCTGATCGTCGCCTTTGTCTATGCGCTCGAGTTGATGCATCGTGAGGTTTTTGTCCTCTGTCACGCGCAAGTGCAACTTTGTCTTTTGGCGTTTCTGCTCATTTATCGTTACACGACCATGATCTGTCCCATGGACGAATACATTTGGTTGCTGGAGGCGAAGTTGTGCTATACATTGCTTGGCGGTTGGTTTTCGGATCTAGTCAAATTGTGCAAGTCTGAGCATTCGCGCTGTGGCTCGGATTGTGGCAAGTTTCACTAAATTCTGTAACCAAACAAAGCATGGCCGGCCGGCGCAACTGAAACAATCAACAGAGAAATTTTTTATTGAAATAAAATTCTTGTGTTTTTCGCTTTTAAACATTTATGCTTAAGAAATCGATAAAAGTTATACAAAATTTTGCTATATTATTTTTTTTTTAAATACGAGAATAATAAGATTGCTATAAGTCTGTTGAAGTGCATTCTCTTCGACTTAATCGTCTCATATTACCGCAGCGTTCGACTTAAGCTCGTTGCAGTTGCTGTTTCCCTCGATTTGCTTGCGAGCGTTAACAGTTGTTGTTGTTGGCAAGATTGCATAACATTTTCAAGCTGCTTATTGTACAAACAACTGAGTGGCATTAATTTACCTTTGGTTTTTACGTTCTGATTTATATTTTATTTTGACGACAGAAACACACACACACACATTTTCAATATGCAAAGCTTAAATTCACAAAATGTTAAGAAACCGTTGACCGATTCTCTTGTGCCCAAAGCCAAGCCGAAGTCGGTGGCGAAGTCGCTGACTGGTTGCGCCAAATGTGCGCTGCCGCCATTGCCGAAATTAAATACACCAAAGAAGCGCAAAAATGTCATGTGCTGCCGCAAGGATCTCACGCCGTTGCCAAGCAAGCCCGTAGGCCCAGCACTGCCGCCCTTCATGGATGCAGTCAATTGCGAGTTGCCCCTCAAGCCGGAGAAGTTGAGAAGGGAGTCGACCAAGGAGCGAGAATGCAAACGCACGGCCTCATACAAGAGTGCCGATGAGCAGCGTGCCTACCTGGACAGCGATGTGGTGCCCGTGCTGATGGAGGGTCTGATGGCATTGGCACGCGTGATGCCCGAGGATCCAATAACTTTTCTCTCTAAGTTCTGGCTAAACGATCAGCACGAGTGCGATGTGAAGTTGCCGGATGATATACTTTAGTTCATTTCAAAAAGGAGGGGTGGGACATTTGAGTTTAAATTAGATATATTAATTTGTAATAAAAGAACATGTTCTAATGCATCACTTGTGCCTTGTGAGCTGTGAAGCGCAACAGTTTGTCATTCTATTGAACAGCGTCGTGCTATAAAAGCGACTCAGTTGAGGCAGATGATCAACAGTCAAACCCCGACTAGCAATTAGCATAGTTTTGAAAGATTGTCGTCGCTGCAATGTTCAAACTGGTGAGTTATCATACAACAAGTTCAACAATCACATGGCATTTCTAATCCTTTTGCATGCCTTCAGCATGTCATACTTTTTGCGCTGCTCAGCGTTTATGCACGCGCTGAGTTACAATTGCTCGTGCCGCCTGAGAATTTGGCGCTGATTTCGAGCAGCGGCAAATCAGTGCAAACGGCGCCTGCCGCTAATATAGATCAGCCTGACGAACAGACCGATGATATCAGCACCTCTAATGATGCCGATGGCGCCTCCGCTGCGGCTGATGACGATGATGCGCCAGCGCCCGCATCCGTAAAACGCACTTCGCTCACACAGTCCGGTGCCAGCAGCGCGTCAAGCCGTTCATCCTTGTTGCTACAACATCAGATACTACCCGCCGCCTCGCTGCCCTTGCCCATCACTATTGCAACGCGTCCGGGCCTGCGCACAATACTCGCGCCGGAGACAATCACCATACATCAGCCGACGGTGGCAAAGATCGGCGAGGTTGTGCAGCGTGTGCCCACCGCTGTTTCGCATCAGAGCCAGACGATCGTGCACAAGCATGCGAACATACGCACACCGATTGTGGCGCCGGCCGTGCGTTCGGTGACGCAACATGTCGTGCGCGCGATCCATCAGCCGCTGATCTTGTCGCCGAAAACACGCTTGATTAATCTGTAAACGGGCAGTAACACGGGCAGTGATCATATGGGTATCCAATCGTCTAATCGGGCAACATATAACCAAAGTCAAAATTCGTTCTCTTTAATGCCTTATTATGCTTAGTTAGTCTCTTTAACTTGACTCGCTTGTGAGTGCCAAATTTTCTATGTCCTGCCATTTTTCTGTCTATTCATAGTCTTATTAATAGTCTTATTCTGAATTTTGGGCGTTTTTTCGATTAAGCTTTTTGGCAATAAACAAACAACAAAAGCAAAATGCAATTTTTCTCATGTTTATTTTTGATATTATTTCAGTGTTGGTAAACAACACTGCGTGGCCCTGGCACCAGTGACTCGTAGCTTATCTTGCGCACAGGCTTTATGTGCGGCAATGTCATGTGCACTACTGGTCGCGCCGCGTAGGTGAGGTGTGCGGGCGTGTGTTGTTCGTAAGTAGGCGCATGCACATCAAATTCCACTTCAGCCGGCTTGACTATGTAATTCCTATTGGCAACATGTGCCGTTGGCGTTAGTATGCGCGTCGTAGCCAATTCTTGCGCCTGGCCATAGCTGTGCGGTTGCGTTAGCACATCAATGGACTGCTCCGGCGTCAGGCGTGTGAAGCTCTGATGTGAAATGGCACTGGGCGCATTGTGCACGATGGACGTGGTCGCTGGTTGAAGCGTGATTAAGCCGGCTTGTGTCATGGAGGCAATTGCCAAAATTTGGCAGACTAATGTGTGCTATAATGGCAAATCGATTAGGCAGGATGCAAACACATTTCATGTGCACAAATTACTTACAATTTTCGGCATAGCTTTCTTCAAATATCGATTGTGCACTTGCTACAACAAGCGGTAACTATTTACCGTTAGCGTCGCTGTGCCGATTTTTATACAATTTCGAACTACGAGATTTTCGTATACACTTTGCGATAAAACTAATTGCGGCAGTAAATGAACGGAATCAATAAAAACTGCTGTGATTGAAAAATGTTTAAGTATGAAGCTGTGTTTTTTTTTTACAGTGTATTTGATATTTTGCAATCCTTTAAGAAAACAGCAAAAAATTTACAATTATTGTTAAGTAAGGTCAGTTTGACACTGTGATGCTTAACGCATTTCTTATGTTCAAAAATAAAAACACAGCTAAGCATTTTTTTAAATGTTAATTAATGAAGTCGCATAGACAAAACCAACACTCGAGTGAAGTACAGATAGTTCAAATGACAGCTAAATTGACTGACTGACTGTCTAATGGCCGAAGAAGCGAGAAAGAGTAAGCTATAAAGTGTTTCAAAGCTAATCAAACATTTGAGAGTGACAGATCTAATCAGACCACACCAGGCTAAGCCAAGCCAGCCAGCTAGCCAGCCAGTTACGCAGTTAGGCCAACAGAGTTGAGAGAGAGTTGAGTGAGCATGCGAAAACAACCTTCAAAATGAGTTGCTCAGACTCAAAAGCGACGGCAGGCATCAAGGGGTACAATACTACAATACAATTGGCATTGTTATTACTTATAAGTTATAACTATTTGTCTATGTTACCTTTATTTTTTTTCTGTTTTTTTACGCTTGCTTCAGCGCCACGATTTATTTTTGATTTTATTTTTTTTTTTTTACGTAAAACGATAATTGAGACACTCCCACAATTGCAAAGGCAAAATGGTATAACAAAAATCGATGAAAAAGTCAGTGGCAGCGTAAGGGTTTTTCCACTTAAAATGCCAATTAACAAGTTATGTAAACCCCCGCGACAATCGACACCACTGCGATGGTTCAATTGCTTCACAATGATTTCATGGCATAACAATTCATTTTGGCTCAGTTTGCGTTTGCGGCTTGTCTGTGCTTTAGTTCGAGATAAGTTGTGTTTTTGCCGCCACCGCTGCCACTTCCACTGCCGACGCTTCAGTTGTGGCCACGCTTTTGCTTTGGGAATATCATATTGTACCAGCATGTCGTTAATGCAACATTTGGTAAGTAGCACAATTTTTACTTTAAATTTAAATGAAAGCACGCTTATAAAGTTTAAATCAATTTTCAGTTCATCTACACGCTAATTTTGCTAGTCAATTGGACAGGCGGCTACGCGAAGCCAACAAATGGCGAAGCGGCCACGACGTTGATCATTGACGCCGCACCGTCCGTTGTCTCATACCAGGGCTCCGCACAGACACACACGCGTTTTGTGATTGCGCCCATGGGCCGCTCGCTGGGCTATGTCGAGCCCGCGAATATCAATCGGACGGTAAATCGCACCGAAAGGGTTTACGTCGAGCGAGACTACGACTTTCTGAACATAAATCCCGTCTATGTGCCACACTAGTTTTGGTTTGTAGAATAAAGAGAAATCATATGCCAAAAACAAAACTTTATTACAAATTTTTTATATGTATCTAGTAGGCTCAGCTTTATCTGTCGAGTTTTGTTAGTCTACCGTATGAACTGAAAATATAGAAAAATAAAAAAATAGGAATTTTGCAAATAATGTTGCGTTCATTTGTAAAACAACCGTTACTAACGCCATTGATCATACATAGATTGTTCAGGGAACAAGATGATGAGCTGGAAATTATCGAATATCATGAGTTACATAATGCTGCCTGGCGTGCTGCTATGTTGGATGCTAACTTGGCGCCGCCGCCCATCGGCACTGAGTTTCTTGATAAGTCTGAGTACGATGCAATGCAATCGGTGGGCGAGTATTCGATAGATACTTATTTTTCGGCGCGTTCGTTGCCACAAGTGATGTTCACACCTGAGGCGAGCGATATGGATGAGGAGAATGCTT
This sequence comes from Phortica magna, assembly GCA_037044515.1. Lineage (NCBI taxonomy): Eukaryota > Metazoa > Arthropoda > Insecta > Diptera > Drosophilidae > Phortica > Phortica magna. The sequence continues at coordinate 56,643 of JBAMBP010002567.1, forward strand.
ACTAGACTAGAAAAGTTTTAGACTTTAAAGAAAAAAACGATAATAATTTTGATATTATTTCAATGTTGTATTTGTTCTAATCAATAACAATTTTGTGTAAAAGTTCTCAATTGATTTGTGTGGATTTATTTGTGATGGATGGCAGTGTAGGCCACAGGCGCGGCAACGACGGTCTTGACCAATGGAGCAGAGTGCACGAGCGGCACGGAGTGAAGGACTGGAGCAGAGTGCACTGAGTGAACGACTGGAGCAGAGTGAACAACTGTCTTCAGGAGCGGTGCAGAGTGAACAACTGGCACTGAGTGAACGACTGGAGCAGAGTGAACAACCGTCTTCAGGAGCGGTGCAGAGTGAACAATTGGCGCGGCGTGAACAACTGGAGCGGCATGCACGATGGGGCTAGCGGTCAGGACTGGCACTTTGTGGACCAAGTTGACGTTGCTTTGATGTGTTATAGCCGATGAAGCGCTCGTATCGACAATAGCGGTTTTGGTCAGCAAAGCAGGCTGCACCAGGGTCGAGTGCGTCTCAGCGATGAGATGTCCTGGTGCGGCAGCTGCCACAGCGATGCAGGCGAAGAGCGCGATCTATTTGTGTTAAATGAAGATAATTTTTATTTTATATCCTTTTGAATTTTAGTTTCATAAGGCAACTTACGAATTTGTACATTTTGTTAGTTAGGGTTTTTTGTTTGATTTGCTTTGAATGAATGAATTGCAACTGTTGTCATCTGGCGCTGCGTCGCTGGCTTATATACTCAAAATCATAAACCGAATTCAGCTATTCAAGGCATTCACATTGTACAGCATCTTAAGCCGTTAACCGGTTTCTTCGACTTTGACGGCGACTTTGGCGTTGGTCAAGTTTATTGTCAACGCATAGATTGAGGTTCATTACCAATTGTTTTCAAACATTTTGAATCGAGGAAGTTGTGTGTTTTAGTTCTGCTTGCTTTTAAGCACCTACAAACACAAACACACAAATCATACAATTAGCTTATCAATTATTGTGCTTATATAAAATAGTTAAGGCTTCTGGTTGCCTGTCTGTCTGTGCCATTTACGTAAGAATAGAATTGTCATTGAATAAATGCTGCTCTGATATTCTAATGTTGTACATTCTGTTATTCCTTTCGCTTATACTTCGTTATTTTGCATTGTGCGCACATTGAATTGTCTTCTTCATTTGCATCTTGTATCTTGTATCTACGAAGTTTGCAAATGCAATTGATTGCTTTTCAATAATGTTGTATTTTATTATGACACATTTGTGGGCGTTTACAGTAAGTACTTGTCAGAATCAGTGTTGCACAACGTTTTAGTTGGGCTTCTCTAGAAGACAATGCTTTGTCCTTGAGTTGTAATTTATCTGTTGGGCCTGTTTTATATTGTTGTATACTAAAACTAAATTAAATTTTTAAAGAACATTATAAAATGCATTCTTAAGTCACGAATTCGAGCTGACCTAAATCTGTAATTAAGCCCATTGCATGCCAGCAAGCCAAAAAATAAATTACGCCCTTGAGCTCTGCGATAACAAAGACGGTGATTACGAATTGGTATTGATATTGCAACACATCATTAAAGGTACGCACGTCGCATTTAAGTGACAGATAGACTGTCAGGCAGGCAGGCAGGCAGGCGGACGGACGGGCACGCATGATTCATGGTCAACATAAAATTGATTTACAACTGTACACAAAAATATCGTACAATGCAAATGAGCAACAATTACAATAAAAAAAAATAATAATAACAAGAAAAAGATAAACAAAAAAATATAAGTCATGCATTTACAGCTGTACCTGTTCGATGTAGGTTTTTTTTTTAAGTGGGCAAAGCACTTGAGGCTCGAGACCCTATGTCAAGGTTGCAAACGACAAGAAAAGGCAACCACTGCGGTACTTAACCTAAAAGTTTTTGACACATTTTTTCACTGAGTTGTCTTGTGTGTGTTGGCAAGTCGTGCGTCAGCTTTCGTACTCAAGATTGTAATCGACAAGAAACTTGAAATTACAATACGCAAATTATTGTCTTGCGTTGAGAGATACTCAGCGCTGCTGTTGCTGCTGCTCATAAATCCTAATTGGTGTTGCATTTTTATTGTGCTTGCTCAGTTTATGTTGGTTGTAGATTGGTTAGTTGGTTGCTTGGTTTGTTTTATGACTTTTTGTTGTTTCAACAATTCAATTACCCACGCAGACGACGCAAGCGCTGTCGTACCGTCGTACACTGGACTTAATGAGCGCCGCCGGTGACGGTGCCAGCTACCGAGTTAAACCTTCGTGTTGGCCCTATGCCAGCTAAGCGCAAAGTGATGAATGTGTTTTTGGAGCGTGTGCAATGAAGGCGTTGTGGCCATAAATTTATTTATTTAAATATATTTTATTAAGTTATATTTGCAGTTTTAGTTAATTTACATGCATCCTGTTTAAGTTGGCAAACAATGTGCGTATATTTTATCATTATTATTATTATTATTAATATTGCTGACATGGTCTCTCAGTTTTGAAAATAGTCTAGCAAAAAAAAAAAGAAAGCAAAAAAAACGTTACAAAAAATGTCGTTGACATTTCTATTTTATCTTTCCACAACGTTCTTCTGCGCCACACACTTAATCTCATTACAAAACCTTCGTGGCAGCATTAAAAAATCGACACATTTCACAATTGTACGAGAAAAATCATGGAACAAAAGCCGACAACGCCAACACAACACACAACTGTCAGCGCACCTATAAATACGCTTGTGAAACAGTTCAATGCCATGAGTTCTTATTGGAATTTCACTAGCGTATATTCAAATTAAGCCGCCAACGCCAGCCAGCCAGCCAGCCAGCCAGAAGATGCACACAACGGTTTGGAAACAAAAACATAACCGTCTTATTTAAGGGTCAATTACAATTCGGCATTTTCTTCTTTCGGCAGCTGTTGTTTACACTCATGGGGCTTATTGCCCTCGCGTCCGCGGGTCCAGCTTACCTTGTCGAGCCCGTGCAAGGCCCCGTCGGCGCCTTAGTGCACGCCACCGGCAGCACCGTCTCACACCAGAGTCACAGCGTCGTGCATAGTTCTATTTTGGGCTCGGAGGATGTACTGACGCCTGTGCTGCCCGAAGTGGACGATGTGCGTCTACGATCCTCGGCTATTGCGCCCGTGGCTGTGCTGCCACCAACTGAGATCTCCTACCATGGCGCGCCGCTGCTGAGAAGTCTAGCTTTGGGTAAGCCATTAGTCGCTATCAATCCCGATTCGGCCATAGCTTTTGGCCGTTGGGTGTGACTTTAAAGTCAGTCAAATAAATGCAAATTGGAAAATGAGCTTTGATGGTTTTTAATTTCTTCTAATCGTAATTCAATTAGAAAAGTGAAAAATGGTGGTTTTTATATTCAATCAAAACGTTTTATTTTCATTTCTAATACTTTTGGCAGTGTAACAGGTAACGCAAGTTGTTTCTCTTAGTGCATTTAATGATGGAGAGAGTAAGCCAAAGGAGCAGCATGGAGAGACTTGATCAAAGGAGCCGAGTGCACGACAGGTACAGAGTGAACCACTGGAGCGGCGTGTACGGAGTGGACCAGAGGAGCGGCGTGCACGGAGTGAACCACTGGAGCGGCGTGAACAGAGTGAACCAGAGGAGCGGAGTGAACGGTGTGTACGACAGGCGCGGCATGCAGAGTGGTCTTCACGACTGGAGCAATCACAGGCTGGACGACGGCTTTGCTGTGCACTTGGGTGATGCTCTGGTGAGACACGGCTGAAGGTGAAGAGTGCACGACGGAACCGACCTTAGCGAGGACGGGCTCGTGTACGACATGATGAGTCTCAATTAGACCAGCGCTGACGGTGGCGGCGAGGAGAGCAATGACGGCGACCTAAGGATGAGAATTAAAGTGTTATCAGTTTGTAGCTTTCGTTAGACAATTTAATGACTTACGAATTTGAACATTTTGATTTGTTGTTTGGTAGTTGATTATTGAAACTTTGAATGGTTTCTGATGCTGGACGATTCTTGGCTTGAGGCTTTTATAGTTGCGCGCGAACCCTTCAAAGCGACGTATGGCAGCAGCCTACCTTGAGCAGCGCCGAGTTGCTTATCAAACGCAAACTTCGCAGTTGCCGTTGCCGTTGCAGTCGTGAGAAGGTGTTGGATACCTTAAACGAAAACATGAACTTGACTAAGCATTAAACAACATAACTTAATGCAAAGCATGAGTTGCTATGCTCGGCGACTGAGTGCGTGCGTTGTGGTTCAGCTGAGAGCGTAATGAAGGTCGCTTAATTGAATTTGCTTCTGAGTCTGTTTCGGAGTCTCTTATTGTTATTGTTATCGTTATTTTTAGTTTGTTTGTTGCTTTTTCTGATTTTTTGTATAATTTGTTTCTCGTTCGTCGATATTGTTGTTGTTGTTTTTTATCTTGATTCCTCATCGCTTGCAATGTTATTGTTTTTGAAGATTTCCAGTTTTTGTGCGTGCATTCATCAAGTTTGGCACGGCGCGCGATACCATATAAATTCGGCGCTAAATTATTTGGAAAACAGTTCGAAACGCAGCTTCTTCGTTGAAACAACTAAAAACACCAACTAAAAATTCATCATGTTCAAATTTGTAAGTTTTCGGCATGAATAAGTTGATTTTTGAATTTTGTTTTTTTATTTCGGTATTCTTTGCTTGCATTATAGATCGCCGTCATTGCTCTCCTCGCCGCCACCGTCAGCGCTGGTCTGATTGAGACTCATCATGTCGTACACGAGCCCGTCCTCGCTAAGGTCGGTTCCGTCGTGCACTCTTCTCCCTCTGCCGTATCCCACCAGAGCATCACCCAAGTGCACAGCAAAGCCGTCGTCCAGCCTGTGATTGCTCCAGTCGTGAAGACCACTCTGCATGCCGCGCCTGTCGTACACACCGTTCACTCCGCTCCTCTGGTTCATTCTGTTCACGCCGCTCCAGTGGTTCACTCCGTACACGCCGCTCCTCTGGTGCACTCCGTACACGCCGCTCCAGTGGTTCACTCTGTACCTGTCGTGCACTCGGCTCCTTTGATCAAGTCTCTCCATGCTGCTCCTTTGGCTTACTCTATCCATCATTAAGTTGCTCGACACTTTGCTTGAAGCTTGATTTGTGATACCATTTTTTATTTTTGTGACAATTTTATTAATAAATGTTTTTGATAATTACGAAAAAAAAAGTTATTTCGCTCGTTATTAAAATTTTTTTTTATTGCATTTAAGGACAAAAAGGATTACAATTTCACATTATGACTTTTTTTTTTGGCTTATTTTTTTTTTTTTTTAACTTTTTTATATGTTTAAACAGGGTACAAAATCAAACAAAATAATATTTAAATAGTCCACATTTTTGTCCATTTCAGTGGGTCATGTTTCGCTTCTAACCGTGCAAGACCAGACCACCGTGTCCCAAGAGCGGAGCGTGCACCAGTGAGGGCACCAACGCTGGGCCGGCAACGAGCACGGGACGTGCATGCAGCTGAGTGATGCTAGAGTGCGAGACGGCAGCAGGCAGAATTGGCACCACGCCGCCGTGCACAATGGGACCCACAATGCTGGGAGCGGCAGCAGCCAGGCTCAAGAGGGCAATGAAGACGCACTGCAATGTTGAAGGCGAATTAGTTTTATATAAGCTATAAAGAATATTGCAAGTCTTAAGTGATCCTTACCGCTTTGAACATGTTGAATTGTTTGTTTGTTGGATAGAGTATTTGTTGATTAAGCTTGAATGTTTGCTTTCGCTTTGACACTATACGACATAAATGTTGTCTATTTATATGGAAAGCAATTGCGGCGATCGGTCACCAATTTACATTCGAGCGCGCTTCAATTCCGACCGCAGAACCGAAATGCAGTCAACGACAACAGCGCCCTTGTTGTTGTTCTTGTTGTTGCAATACATGCAATTGCACTTGCAATAATAATAATTATCGCAAATACAAAACACCTCTGCAGCGGCAGCCGAGGCAGCAGTCGGCGCTTAACTTGGTCTTGTTCTTGGCAACAAGCATTGTTGTCGTTGCAGTCATCTCATTACATATGCAAAGTCTCAGTTGCCAGTTGCCAGTTGCCTTCCGGGGGCAGGTTGTGTGCACGCAGCGCAGCGCAGTGCAACGCAGGTCAGATTACATGTTCTAAGCTAAGCTGACAATTCTTTCACGCTACATTGCATGCATGTTGTCTACAAACAGCACAGCTCGAATGTAATTTGAGCATTTTCGCTTGACTTTATGATTTGTCGCTTATGTCACATTATTTCATGCTTACGCAAAGTCGCTTAGCATCATTGCGCGTGCAACGTGACGTATACTTAATATGCTTGCCCGGCTTGGCGCGTCAAGTTGCCTTTGCCAAGCAATAAAATATGCTTTGCTGTTCTCTCTATGCGATTTGAACAAAAGAATCACTCAAACGCAATAAACAAAAAGTCATTTCGAAATGTAGGAAATCAAATTCATGTCGGTTGAAATAAATTGTACAAAAACGGTTCGCTTCGATTGACGTCTCGCAGCTTGGCTTGTGGCGCTGTTGGCTCGACAATTAAGCGGCTCGTACTTTGCACCATTTTCTACAACCATTTCTGTTTATTTTTCTACATAAATTAATATATATAAGAAAAAAAAAGCAAACAATTTTACTGCAATCGATTTGACTTTATGATTAATGTTTGTTTGTTGCAAGCGCGTTTCAGGCTTTCATTGAAGTTTTCATTGTTGTTCGTTAACTTTTAAGATTTCTTTTGCAATCCGGCTATTGAAATACATAAGCAAAAAATGTACGCTTACTTCTAAGGCAAATACAAGTGTGGAGGCAGCAAATTTATTTATTTCTTACAATCCAAATGTCATAAGAAAGCATTTGGCATATGAAGTCATTTCTTTGCACATACGCAGCTGCAATGTAGGCTGTAGAACACTTGTAGGCAACTCAAATTGTGTCTTAAGCTTAGCTAAAGAAATGGCAAAGCCAAGCTTATTAATATTCGCATTTTACTTTCAAATGATATTTTGATTACATTTGCAATTCGAAAAATAATTTATAATAATCCGCTAGTTTTGTGTGTGAAAAAGTTATTAATTTAATATAAATTGCTTAAAATATATAATATTAATTTAGACTACCTCGAAACTTTTATGTTGCTGGTCAATGAACCATGTGCAAAACCAAAACATAAACCAACATTATTCTTAATTTGCTAAATCATAATTCATTAGCCAACAACAACAACAACAACAACTATGACTAAAGAGTGAAGGCAACCAAAATGATTTGAACAAATGATACAACAAACGCAAAAATTCATCTCGACTACTTCAGGGTTAAGGCTTTCTGTCTTGGCTGCTTTTTGTGCCACAGCAATTGTCTGTGTTTCTCTCAGCGCTTTGTTGATGAAAACAATTTTTTAAAAACACGAAAATAATGTGTTGATTTCCTTTTTGCTGTTAATTTTTAACCATGAGGAAGCATTTAATTTATTTGCAATATTGAATAGATTTTCAAAGACAGAAAATTGTTGGTTTGGCACGCCCACACTTGACAAAGTTGCATTGCCTAATTGCCTGCCGATTCAATTATTCCACTCAAAACTTGCATAGCTCAACAACGATTTGTTTAATAACACCGTGCGACTATTAAGTCATTATACGCTTCATGTAGTGATGAGTATTATGACTTTATCATGAAGTTTGTAACACACCAAGCTTTTATTATTGATCAGCGCTACAAGTCGTGACGAGAAATTTGCAAAAATCTCAAATGTCTGTTAGAATCATTGAGGTCCAGTGGCACTTTTACTTGCCATACAAAATGATGAAGAGGATGTTATATCTAATAGCTAAAATCGGTAATTTCCCAGTCTTTTGAACCCAATGAAGTAAGTGAAGGGCATGAAGCGCATTAAACCTTCAACATGGCCGAAGGAAGCGTTTATACTGTTGTTTATGACACTTTTGTATGTGCTTACAGCCAAAGTAAATGGTTCGAGATTGTTATATTGTAAATTGTTTGAAAGCTTCATTGTGGAACGACTAATATCTACGTGCTGGCGTTTTGTCAGCATTCGATAGCTTTGTTGTCGTTCAAAAGGTTTCAGATAGGCATTAATTTGCATATATTAACATAATTTGCTTACGCAAAAACTTGTATGAGTTTCAAAGCAATTCTCATTGTAATTAAATCATTAAATCGCCTTTAAGGCTGCAAGGCACTTGGGCGCAATTGAAAAGGAAGTTGAGCGCATGAGTTCTGATTAGTTTATTGACGGCACACTGCGCTATTAAAAGTGTTCATAGTTACTCATTAGATCGAAATTATTAGCTTGATTAGTTGTCGTATAATTTATGCGTTTAGCGCGATTTAATTTTAATTAGTAATTTTGTGTGATAAAAACGTTTAAAAGTGATTTGTTGTGATTTCATATACAAATCAGCATTCAGTAGAGATGAGGAAGACCCCTTTTGCTATGGCAAGAAAAGCATTCAATGCTTCGTAACACTTGCGCTGTTATTCACACGCTTAAGTGCCTTAAGACGTTAAGTAATCTCATGTTGCCATTTATTCTATTTTCGACACCATTTAAGACTCGTTCAATTTCTTTGCCATGTACATTTGATGTAAGCCACTTGGTGCTCTTGCATGATGTAAGTACGGCAGCTTCAATTGTGACTTAGCTGTTGATATTAGCATTTGCATAACTCGATTATTTCGTAGCAATAACAGCGGCATTGCTTATTATCACCTCTGCAGCCATAAACAGCAACAAAGAGGCAAAGACTTGCCACCGGCGCAGCGCTATTGCTAAAATTATCTGCATTGTATTTGCATGTGCGCTGCGCTGCAACAATGCCAACATCATTATCATGATTGCGTATATGCTAATTATATCATTCGATGAGTGATGTCTGCTTGACTGCTTGCTAAGTTACTTGTTACTTGTTTGAATGATATGCGATATGTATCTTTTACAAGTAGAGTAACTGAAACGTATCAACACAGACAACATAACTAACTGAGTTCGTTCGGTGTAAGTGGACTCTAAATGAAATATTGTATGGCGCTTGTGAGGAATATGTCATTTACACCTATTGTAGCTATGCAACTTGCTTCCTATTACTAGTGTATTTCTTTGTCAATGCGGTGACAATGGCAACAAACCGAGTGCCAACAATAGTGGCAGTGGCGTTGCTACTTTGGCAAGGCATGTGCTGTGTCTGTCGCATGGGACAGACAATATTTCCGCTAAGGTAAAAGTATATGTGGGGTAACTGAGCACATTGGGGAAGCTGAAAATTGAGACTTATTTTATTGGCTTAGTGACTGAGTGCCTTATTGAATAATATGTATAAAGAAAACTTGAAGTGTGTTATATAAATGTAAGGCGAGGAATCTGTGAAAGACTGCAGATAATTTTTAGTTTTTCTAAGAAAAAGTAATGTTATGTTAAAGGTCCTTTCATTATAAAGTAAAAGCAAAAATAAAAATCGTTTGAAATTAAGTTTTTTTATAAACAGTTTATTCAACAACATTAACTTCCACGTTATCTTTGAACAAAAAAATTTGTACTAACTAATTTATATTTTTTTTTTTCAGTTTTTCGTTTTGATAATTTTCAGGCATTTGAGTAAAATTAACAACGCAACAAAACATAAAGAAATCGTCGTACATAACTAGAGAATATTTGAGTACGAATTGAGTTATGAGTAAGTAAAAATTGTGTTTTAAAAAGTCACAGGAGCCTCGTAGGTAAATTTGAAATATCCAAGTTCAGCGTTGGTGTGAAGCGCCAGTTCCTTTGCCAACTTTGGGCCTAATGATAGTGTGGGAAATCATGATGATCGTAGTGATGATGATGGAACGGATCGTAAGGATGATAGGCTTTGATAATTGGCGCCGGATGATAAGTCTTGATGATTGGATGTACGACAGGCACAACAACGGGTTTGATGATGTGATGCGGCACGCTGTGCACGACCGTTGAGCTCTGATGCGAAATGGCAGCCGGCACGTGTACAATCTTTGCGACGTGCAATGGCTCGTGATGATGGTGATGATGAGGGTAAGGATGATAGAACGGATAATCCAAGTGATGATGATGGCCATGTAGGTAGCCAGGACGTGCAGCGGCGAAAGCGCAGAGCGCTAAGAATGGCAGGAGCTGCAGGAAGCGTCATATGTATATAGTCCGCTTGAATGATCGTTGTCTTTTGACAGCTACTTACCAGTTTAATCATCTTATGATATCCTTATGATGTGCGTTTCTGTCTATAACATGCGATTAGTTACTTGCAACTGATGCTACACGCTTGCAACTCAAATGCTTTTATAGTTTGTTACATCTTACCTTTGCCTTTGTTGCACTTATTTCTATTGGTTGGCGGCGTCGTGGCAGCAACAGCTGCTGCAGTGACAGGCGCACACACCAAGCGCAGCAACAGCAACAGCAGCGGCAGCAGCAGCAATTATTATTGTTGCAGAAGACGTTGGCTGATGCTCTCATTGTTGGCTCGATTACCTACTTCACATAGTAACAAATACGAGCACAAGTCACTCACTCATTCATGCATTCATGCATCCGTTCAAGTTGCCGGCGCCGCTGCAAGCGATTTTGCATCCGTTGCCGTTTGTCGCTGCTTAAATTGTAATTGTTGAGTATGGTTTTTTCTTTTTGCTTAAATTTACATTAGACGACATTTTGCTCATTTGATTTTGTCAAATGTTGCGATTGTTTGCATTGTAACTTGAGCTAATACAAACCCATTACCGTCATTACACTTCTGTGCCCTCTTCCACAATTTATTGTTGTCTTGTAAGTCTGAACTCTCGACTTCGATTAACGGCTCACTTCACTTTCCGTTCATGTGTGCAGTGGCGGCTTTGCAAACTTGAGCAATAAAACTATTTTTTGATAAGTGAATTCAGAAAAAGGTTTTCTCAAAAGCACTTATGTACGATATAAAAAAAAAAAATTAAAGTTAAAAGATTCAAATGTAAGTTTAAAAATTAAATAGTAAAAAAAAAAATATTATATACTCCTATGTTACATAGGCTCACACAGCACATACGACAATATAACATTAATTTTTTGTCTACTAATTCTTTGTACCTTTGGCTTGTTTGCACCGCCACTGGCACGTTTGTTTACTTAATGGCAACTATTGCCATCGATGTCTGCCATGAAGTTGGCAAATCTTCATTTCAGAACGAAGAATAATCAATTCCAATGCAGATTCTCAACGAATGCTCAACGACTCATCCACGGCACAACCATCATTCGTGTTTGTTTTACAACAACTCATTGTAGTTGGTAATTATCTGCTGAGCAAATGTAACAACTTCTTTGTCGTTGCTTCATTGCGCTGAATAAAAACAGCAGAAAAGTCAAAAACTTGTGCAACATGCAACATAATTTATGCTGTTGTTGCACTGACCTTGAAGTGCTGTGTAGCTGTGCTTTAGTTGCATTGGCTTGGCGGAAATTCAGTGTTGTTTCCACTTTTATTTTAATTTTTTTTTTCCACTGCCTTACCATGTCGCTCTCGATTTGAGTTCTGAGTGAATTCTTAGGTAATTGTTGTGTGAAGTTTCAACTTCTGATGTTGATTACGTGCATGTTTGAAGCCATAAGTTTTATGCACCTGCTACGCTAGCCAGACCATCGATTGAGCTCGTTAAAGTTCTGTTCTGTTCGTTTCATGTCTGCACGACATTTAACTTAAATATCAAACATGTTGAGTATCAGCTAACAGTTGAGTTTGAGTATAAATGCTTATCTTATGATAGCTTTTTTCGCTTATTAGCCAGCATTGGTTGCAGTCAACGACATGCTGCCAATAGCAGCAGCCAGAGATGAGACATTAGCCACTGACATTCAGCTTCACATATGCGTTCATTGCCAAAGATATCGCTTGAACTCGAGCTATTTTTTACGCTTCTTGATCTGCACAAAAACCAAAGTTCATGTGCAATGAACATAACACATGACTTTGTTGTTTTTTTGTTCTTGATGATGAGAAAAGGTTTTAATGAGCAGCATGTGAGTATAGAGAATTTTTGCGCAAAGAAAAAAAAAAACAAAAATCGTTAGTTAATTAATTAAAAATGTATAAACATGACAATCAACAAGAAAATACTTTTAGCCAAGCGGGTTGTTTACGAGCATTTCCAGCTGAATGAAAACTATCACTAAGTAAACTCATGCTCGTAAAATGGCTCGTAGCTCGTGGCTAAAGCAAAGCCATTTGTCTTGGCTGCAACGCAAAAACCAACTAAACACACCCTAAACTAATTCAATTGCGGTCTTATCTGCACCAGGAAACGTTGCAGCGCATTCGAACTGTTGCAAAGTGGCGCACGGCATGCAAGCCGAATGGGCGAGCGCCGCAAGTAAACAGGTCAGGCACGAACTTTTCATGTGCAATGAAGTCACAAAGGGGGACGGCAAAAGTGTGCTAAAGCCTTGTTAAATGGTGCATTGGGTTAATATGCCACCAGCTGTTGTTTTCATTTTCATTTTCATGTTCATTCATTTATTTTTTCGCCTTTTGTTTTTATTATTTGGCGATTATAATTTAAAAAATGGCTTTAAATTTAAATAAAGCGCAATACCATTTATGCCATAATAAGGTTTGCGGCAACTTTGCATATTTTAGCTTAAAAAACACCAATGTTTTTTTATAATTAGTTGTGCCAGAAAATCTTCGATTGAAGCTCAATGAAAGAAAAACACTTGTGTTAAATACGGCATCCGCTTGGCATGCTTAGAGAATAACAACAACAACAGCAAAAACAAACAACATGCTGGCCAAATGCCAAAAGCACTTCAGCGCACAATTGGACAGACAATCGGATGGTCAGCCTGCGACAGCAAACTAAATGAAGTGACAGCAAAACAGAGTTGACCTTCTCAAGTTGACGATTGACGCACGATTGCCGCACCAAATAAAGTATTTGCGAAATTCACTTATTATTTATTTGCATTTGTGATTATTAACTCTTCGATGCATGTCGTTGCAGATTATAGTAAATGGCATGCATTTGATTAATAGTAAAATGCTTCTAAGCTCAATTCCAAGCAAGCGAGTAAATTTTTGCAATTCACAGCGTGATTATAATTAAATGCACAATAACAGTTATGCACACACACACCAACAGACATACGTCGACCCTCTGGCAAATTGCATTTGAACTGAATGTTATGTCTTGTTGAGTGCAGCTGCAACGGCTTTTCTTACACAGACTCAAGTAGCTTTCCTTGCCACTTGTTACCATATTCTCCATTTAGTTTTTGCGTAATCTTCGTTTGAACCAAACACAACAATAACCAACTCAGTCAAGTCGAGTCAAGTCACTCACTCACTCACCCAGCCACTCACTCACTCAGATCAACATTTTTGGCGCCGGCCAAACATTTCTGCAGCACAAAATCTCAAACCGTTTGTGACAGACGTTTGATTGGCCGTGTTAAATTGGCTGCGATTTGGGCATTCGGGCGCATACTAAACCTCAATGCTGTAGCATAGTGTGCGTCTTTGACAGGTGCAATTGCGAATGTTTATTATGGTTTTAGTTAGATACTTCGTTTGGTATTTTTATTAGGTCTTAATTGCTATAAGGAATTTTTTAGCTGGTAAAAATAAATCAATTAATTTTTATGCCTTTTGTAAAATACAATTAGTCAAAGACAAACTGTTGCAGATACATTTCAACTATACAAGCGCTGAACCTTCATCAAACACAATTGATTATATAACTACAAGTTTGCAGAATACAAGCAGCAATAATGAAGCATATAAATAGCAATGACTGTTTATAAATAATATATGGCGTGGTATTTTTAGAACAATTGGCTTGCCTTGGCTAATATTATTATTTTTAGAAACTCATTACACCATAACGAAAGATTTGATACAATAAAATTAATTTATTTCCGCGTTATCGAAGATAAGGAAGTATTATGCTTTGAGCATTATTTTTGCCACCGTATTAAAGGTTCTAAATTGCTCTACAACATGCACTTTTATAATTGTAAGCTTACTGACCGCAAATGAACATAAAATAAGCCACAACTATTGATTTATAAAGCCATGACTTTCATGTTCCGCGCGGTCAATTAATAGCGTCACAACAAAGTACACGGTCGTATAATTCATGCCACGAGACGCTAACAACATTTTAATTTGACATTTACGTTGAGTCTGGACGGACAAGTTTCGAGCAACAAGTGGGTTGTAGATACTTGTAGCTCTTCCACCAATAGACACAAATGCACTTCACTTAGTACACGTAGGCGACCTTCAAACCAATTAAGTTGAGTATGCCTTGACAGCTTGATGACAGTTTTGCCGTTACTCTAACGTTCTTAGTGGCAAAGATTTTCATTTTAAAACTATAACGAATTTATTGAAATTTGCGAGAAAGCAACGCGTGGGGCATGCAATGAGTTATCGTATATTAAACAACAACAACAACAACAGTAAATTGAAAATATTTGCAGTTACACAGACAACAACAACAGTAACAGTAACAACAACAACAGCAACTCAACGGTGATTGTTGTCAAAGCTGGTTATGTAATAAGCTGCCGTTGTGAGTAGGCTTCTTTGGCTTAGATCGGACAGGGATAAGTTGTACATTAGCGTCAAAACGAGTTTTATGTTTTTTCGGGTTCACTCGTAAGCACAAAAACAACAACCAAAAAAATGATCTTAAAGTATATAAATATCTATATTAGCCCGGATATGAATTCGTTGTAGCAAAAAAGTCGGTTTATGAAAAATTGTTTGTCACAAAAAAAATTCCAATAATTCCAAATAACAGAACACAAATTCTACACAGCAACGGCAATGAGCTCGAAGTCGGGTTTATGGTCAAAATGAACTTATGTGACGCCAGAATTGTGTGAACAAAAGCTTTTTTGAACTGAATTGTGTCGCCAAAGCGCAAAATTCATTAATCACGTTTGTGTTGAGTGTAGAAAAGTAAAGCTGCAACAACATCAACAACGGTATCGACAGCAACAACAACGCCAGCCAAGTGCCTTAAGCAATAGCTTTGAACTGTTGTTGTTCTTGTTGTTGTGTTACAAAAGCGGAACTGTTGCCTCCATATTGGCCGCCTGTCGAACGCAGCTCGCAGCTAGCTACAAAGATACTTATTTCAAACTACTGTTCACAGATGCCAGCCAGCCAGAACAAAGGCGTTGTAGTGTAGATTCGATAAGAAAGCAACAAATGCTAATTTTATGCATTTTGTTGAATTTACAGTGGTGACTCGTGAGTGATGATTGTAAGAGGTGAGCAGATTTTTGAGCTTGTTGCGATCAGCATGCAGAACACACCGCAAACGTGCGTTGAATCTTGTATTGCTGGGCTGAAGGCTGCAAGCAAATGATTTAATTGAGGCCAATTGGCATTGAAGTTGAGGCAATTCTTGGCCAGGAATAAAGGAAAATTGCTGTGTGGCCTTGCAGCGCAAAAGAGTTTTTAAAGAATCAAAAAAAGCCATAAAGCCAACTTAAATCAGTTAAGAAAAAAAACAACAACTCAAAGTGGTAGTAACGCAATCTTTGTAATTGACCACGACACGCAGCTGTGACGCACACAGACATGTTGCGTTGAAAATGTAAGAAAATAAATGCGTGCACCTGAACTTGGACTACTTTTTTTTACGCATGCCGCACAGCGACGTTGACTGTGACGTCGCAGTTGGCTTCGTTGCTTGAACTTGTTGCACGTTTGCGAGTGCGTGCACGCGTGCGTGCGTGTGTGTAACAAATTGTCGCTGTAGATTACACTTTTCACGGTCAAATAATATGCGTGAAAGAGACATGTATACGAGTCGCATAACTGAGCGGTTATGCAAGTCTAATGCGAACATGCCACTGCCAGCAGCAGCAGCAGCAGTCACAGCAGCCGCACCGGCAACGTCAGCAGCTGATGTCAGATTAATTGTCCAACATGAAGTGACTGACTCGAGTTGTAGTTGTTACTGTTGTTGTTGTTGCTGCTGCTGCTGTTGACCGAGTGACCAAGTGGCAAGTCACATGCGACGAACTGGCGCAATTGCACGAGTCTGTGCGACGTCTGGCTCGCGGGGGCAAGTCGCACAGCAGCAAATGCGATTTGGCGTGGTTGGAAAAATAAAACCGACAGTGTCGTTGTCGTTGTTGTCGTTGTTGTTGTTGTTGCTGTGTTTTATTATTGGTTTGAAACGGTTTTTCACAATGTTCGCCAAGCTGGTCTTAATGGCCTAACGAACAAGTCGGCATACTCGCTCACTCACATGCAAACTTTGGTCAGCCGAAAAATGCTTTTGGGTTCGTTTTACTGACACGAAAAACTGCAGAAGACGAAAAAAAAAAGAAGAAAAAATATTATTATTATTGTTTTTCTGCAAATTTTTTTTTGCTTTTTTTCTGTTTTAGTTGTTGAATTAGTTTGAAGTGCTTTTTTTGTTGAACAAAGTTTGCGCTATAAAAGCGCGCGCGTTTTCCTAAGCAAAGACAAATTCAAATCAAACGCAAGTCAACACAGACCTACTTTAACTAAACGCAATAATCAAAGCATACAAAATGTTCAAGTTGGTGAGTATCTCGTTGCCGCAATCCTTTGGCTCAGTTCAGTTCGGTTTGTCATGTTTGTCATGTGCTCTTACAGGTGGTGTTGTCTGCTCTGCTCGCCGTAGCTGCTGCCCGGCCCAGTTATCTGGATCATGGCGCCTCATTGTCGCTGCATGCGCCCGCAACGATTATACACGAGCAGGCGCTGGCCAATGTGGGCACCATTGTGAAGTCCATACCGACGGCAGTGTCGCATCAAAGCATCAGTCAGGTGCACAGCTCAGCGCATGTCGTGCAACCCATATTGGCGCCCGTGCTGAAGACCACCGTGCATGCTGCGCCAATCCTGCACGCTGCGCCGTTGCATACATCGATCCTGTCTTCGCACTCCTTGGGCGGCTGGCCATCGCATGGCTGGGCTCCGTCTTGGTAAGCGAGACGTTGTGCAGCAGGCAAATCGAAGCCTCATTGAGTTGAGCACAAATGCAAACCGGGTCTTGGCAGTTGGACGGTCTCTATCTTTGTATTATATCTGATCCGTATTCTGTTAACCGTAAACTCCATATTCCGAATCATTCCTCCTCTATACACATTTATATTTCATATTTGTTTTTTTTCGACTGAGAGATGTAATAAATAATTACAAACAAAATACAATAATGGTTTTTTTAACGTACTCCAAAGAAACAACTAGTTGAGATAATCAATAAGTCACAATTGTCGACAATATTTGGTTGTTAAAAGATACAAGATCTTAATAATTTAATTGGAACTCGTTTGAATTCGACTTTTATCGTTGCGAAAACAAAAATTGATAGCATAGACTCATGCAACTATTTGATTATATTGTTAGTTGTTCTTTTGCAATGTAAAATAATAATTGGTTAAACTACAATTTAATAACGGTCATTTGAGAGTAACTGGTGGCGAAACACATCTGAAATTATCATGAACCAAGTGAGAAGGCTTCATTTGGCAGTTTTAGACAACATAACGAACTATACATTTTTTTTTGTTTTTGTTATTGTAGTTTTACTGTATAATTGATTGATGATAAGTCTAAATAACAAAGTTTGCAAAATAAAGCTGTTGCAATGATTTTTTGAAAACATTCAACGCTAAATTGACTTATGTCACATATAGCTGAACGTTACATCGGATTATTCAATTTTAAGAACGACGCCTTAATCGTTAACAGTGCAAATAACCAATTATGATAACATTATGACTTTTTGTAAATGTTACAAGCTCACTTAATTGTACTTAACATTAGTTAACATGTTAATTTAAGAAAGTGTTGAGACGCTTCATTATAATAAAAATTTCAATAGTTATGTTTTTTTAAATGTTTATTAATTTTTTTTACTTTATCACATTTGATTTTAGATGAAAACAAATAACAGTACCGTCCAACTTAAACTCATCCCAATGTCTTATTTCGATTGCAGCATCTACCAAGCTGAGCTGTAGACAACAGGCGAGGAAACGGTCTTCAGCACGGGTGCAGCAGCATACGAGGTATGTACAAGAGGCGTGGCAATGGTCTTGATGACTGGCGCAGCAGCATAGGTGTGCACAACGGGTGCAGAGTAGGTAACCACTGGCGTCGACTTGACTACGGGTGCGACAACATCCTGCACAACATGAGCATGGCTATGTACGACCGACTGGCTCTGATGCGAGACCGAAGTAGGCACGCTCTTCACGACATCGCCAACCTTAGCCAGCACAGATTCTTGTACGGCAACTGTGGCATACTGAGCGGGCGCAGAGTAGACGACTGGACTGCCAATAAGACCGGGACGAGCAGCAGCTACGGCGAGGAGAGCAGACAACACCACCTGTGTGAGAAGTTGAGAGATTAGTACAGGTTGCCAATAAGACAACCGAGTGCGCCTTACCAATTTGAACATTTTGAAGTTTTTGAGTTTTTGATTGGTCTGTGTTGCTGCCGAAAGCGAATGAATTTAACTGATAATGATATGAAGCGTTGCAGTCGTTTATATACCCAAAACGAGCAACGCCGCATAAAGCGAAATAAATGACGTTAATGAGCACATTTAAGTGCGTACGTAATGCGAAGAAGGCATAAGGCACAGACTTCAAATGGTAATTGAAATGAAGTTGCCCGCTCGGCTGACCCTGAAGGAACGCACAGGCGTTTACATAGGTGGCTGCGGCGGCTCACCACGCAACGCACATAAACTGCAAGCAGTGCATGCATTGTTGTTGTTGTTGTTGCTGTCGTTGTTATGTCTTTATGTCTTAGCCAACTGGCGCATTGCGCATATACCGACCACAATGACTTGGCTTCTTCTTGGCTGTTTCTCTTAATTGGCACAATTTAAGGGCCAACAGCGTAAGCGTAATTTTAATGTCTTTAATGTCTGCCATAAAAGTAAAGGTAGCAAAATATAAAAAAGAAAAAATACACACTTACAATTAGAAAACAAGCACAGAGACCAGTTTGTTTCTCGCTGCTCTGCGGTTGACGACGACGTGTCACATTGCGAGAAGTTGCGCCGCCGCCCACCGCGGTTAATTGCTTATTGGAGATTTTCGTTTCGATATTTAATTCACTCAATTCATTGTGCTTTAATTTTGGTCGACAATTCCACAATTCGACAATTGTTAACGCATTAGAGCGCGCTCAAGGTCATTGTCAACGAACGCCAGCGGCAATTGTAAGCGTTTTGATTTGCTTTTGGTATAAAAGAGTGCGTTGCGCTTGCAAACAGCATCAGTTCCTGGAACACAGTCAAAACAAACAGTCAATACAGACCACACTTAACAAACAAAAAACCCAAACAAAATGTTCAAGTTGGTAAGTTTGGAAACTTTTCGTATAATTCAATACTTTTTTCTAACTTTGTCTTAATTTTTTCTGTCCATCAAAACAGGTGGTATTGTCTGCTCTCCTCGCCGTAGCTGCTGCTCGTCCTGGTCTCATCGAAAGCCCGGTCGTTTACTCCGCGCCCGCTGAGTACGCCACAGTTGCCGTACAAGAACCTGTGCTGGCTAAGGTTGGCGCCATCGTGAAGAGCGTGCCCACTTCGATCTCCCACCAGAGCCAGTCGGTCGTGCACAGCCATGCTCATGTCGTTGAGGATGTCATCGCGCCCGTTGTCAAGTCAACGCCCGTTGTCAGCTATGCTGCACCAGCCCCCCTTGTGCACTCCACCTATGCTGCACCAGCACCAGTTGTGCACTCCACCTATGCCGCTGCCGCACCTGTGTTGCACACTTCATACGCTGCTGCGCCTGTGACTTCCATTGCTGCTTCCTCACCGTTGACATACACCGCCACTGGCCTCTGGTAGACTAACGAGTAGCTGGACGGTTTCTAAGGAAAATTCTTTTGTGATAAATAAGAAAAATAAATAAGTAAAAAAAAATAAATAAATGTTGTATGTTTTTCAAGTAAAAATGCATTTTCTGATTGATGCCCGGCAATTTAATAGGAAACGTTGTCACATTGTCTAACAGTCGTTGGCTTTGCACACGTGCTGACTTCCTTTATCCTTGCACGGTTATTGGCTTTGTAGTTCGCATTGTACACGTGTGCCAAGTCAGAAAGAAGCTCAGTTTCCAATTCACATTTGATACAAACCAAAGGACAGACATCACTCAAGCTGTAAATTGTTTGCTTGGCTAACTTGTGCAGCTTCATCGTGTTACTATTCGGTTGAAGGTTACCTGCGGACATGTCTGCACGCGCCGTCTGCCTCAGTTATTGAACTTTCAGCACGTTGCATAACAACTTTTCATATCAGAACGTTGCAATTTGTCTAGTGAAATGCAAGCTCGGTTAGTGGCTTTCCACATGCAATGAAGCCAAGTCAGCCATGTTGCTAGAACTCATCTGAATCGACCTGTTTCACATTTCAGCTCCGGGCGCATGACTTTGTGTCATTGACAGTTGAACTTAATAGAGAGATGCACTGAACTTGTAAAAGGACACGTTTAATTACAAGCTTAAAGTGTTCTACAAGTTTTACAAAATAAAAAAAAAAATGAACGCCCAATTATTTTCATTCAAGCATATTGTTGATAAAAGAACTCATTTTATTAACATAACTGTTTTTTTAATTAAACTAATAATAATTTTGATTGTTAGGTTTAATAAAAATTTAATTTATTTTTGCTTAAATTCGTTTTTGCTTCATTTTCGTAGATCGTAAAAATTTCGCAAATCATGGTGGGTTCGAAAAGTTCTGGTTAATCGAGCCAATCAATGCTCAAGAGAATTAAAAAAATCAGCCGGATCTTTGTATGCCTTTGGATCACTTACAATGCTCGCGTTAAATACTTTTGTGTACTTTTGCAAAAGTCTATTATTATTATCTTTTTTTTGTCATCTAATTGGCGTACAATGTCCGTTAACCTCGTCATCTTCGATGGGGACTAATGATCGACGAACGTTTTGAAATGAAAATAAGAGTGGGTTTGGCTTATTTTACACACACACACACACACACATGAAACACTCAAAAAACAATAACAGAAAACAGTTCAGTACGTGAGAGCAGCCGTAAGTAGGAATGACACAACACGAGCCAAGACAAATCCAATTAAGCTCGTTTTATGTACAAATTGTCAGAATATTATACACGTCGCACATGCACAAGTGAGTGAATGAGCAAGTGAGTGAGTGAATGGCTGAATGAATGAATTTCGGGTTACAAAAACAAAATGGCACAGCCATGAAAGTGAAGTTCAAGTATAAAAGCGCGCTTCGTTGCCGTCAAAGACAACACAAATCATTCGAACCACACCGGTTGAAGACATACATAAGTCAAAGAACTATCCGCAAAAACTAACCAAACCAACAACATGTACAAATTGGTAAGTCTCCATATAGCCAAGCGTACCCCGAAGGATAAAGTAGTAATATTTCCCCCCAACAGTTTGTTCTCGCTGCCCTCCTCGCCGTTGCCGCCGCACGTCCCGGTCACTTGACTGGCGCGCCTTTGGTTTACTCTGCGCCCGCATTGAGCAGCACCATTGTGCAGGAGCCCGCATACGCCAAGGTCGGTTCAGTCGTGAAGAGCATACCCACCGCCGTCTCGCACCAGAGCCTCACCCAAGTGCACAACTCGGCCGTGCATGTCGAGGATGTTGTCGCACCTGTGGTTAAGACCAGCTACGCTGCCGCACCAGTCGTTGCTGCCGCGCCAGTGACCTATGCCGCCGCCGCCACCTCACCTTTGGCCTATGGCGCACCACTTGCCAAGACCTATGCCGCCGCCGCCTCACCTTTGGCCTACAGCGCACCACTTGTCAATACTTATGCCGCCGCTTCCCCCTTGACCTACAGCGCACCGCTGATCAAGAGCTACGCCGCTGCTGCGCCTGCTGCCTATGTACACTCGGCGCCTTTGACTTACACCGCCGCTGCTGCGCCCTACAGCTATGCTGCCACCTATGCTGCACCAACACACTACTCCGCCTGGTAAACGGCGCCTAAGTGTGGGGTAATCGCTTGAGCACAAAAGATTTTGTATATGAACTTTTGGAAAGTTGTTGACTTATGCACCGAAACGAAATATTTGTCGATTTAAATAAAACACGATTTATTTATGAAATTATTTGGATTTATTTTGAATTTATTTGTGTGTGTTTTTGCTGTTATAACCGAAGTGTTAAGGCGCAAAGTCATTTTGTATATAATTAGTTGTAGGAAACATTTTGGCTTCACTGTCTACCATCGACTTTTGGTTTGCGATAATTTTTCGCATCTATTTAACATAAATCGTGGGATAAGCGCCCCCAACGCTGCCACTCCAGCCGGGCTCATACCAGCCGCCATAGCTCAATGGCGTGCCATAGGCCAGGCCCGAGCTGTAGCTGAGCGCGGGACTGTAGCTGTTCAGGTAAGTCGGCGTGTGCTCTACAATGGGACGCAAGTATGGCCGCTTCTCGTGCACAATCGTTGAACTCTGATGTGACACGGCCGTGGGCAGTGACTCGTAGGCGTGGCCAACAATGGTGGGCGCATAGCCGAGCGTTGTCTCGTAGCTGGGCAGCACTTCGGTGTGCGGCAAGTAGCTGGGACGCGCCATGCTGAGTGCGGCATACAAGCCAAGGAGCAGAAAAGCCTGCAAAATATATATGAAGAAAGAAATCACTTTTTATTGTTGTTTGTGCAAAAAGCAAACAAACGATTTTCGCTTACGATTTTGAACATGTTTGCGCGTTGAGAAATGCTTCGGAACTATGCCAAATAGTGAAGAAGCCACCAATTTTATATGTTCAAGAAGTGGGAACTTTTTTACGTTAGAATTGGCACAAACAATCGACGCATTAGTTTTTTTTTTCATAAGCCAAATTAGTAAAAATGGTGTAGAAAACTCGTACAACAAAAGGCAAGAAAACAAAAGTGAAGGAAAAATGGCAAAAAAAAAAAAGAAGCATTAATATGCCATTTAGTGTAACTGACCAGTTTAACATGAAAAAATTTGTAGTTTCTTATAAGAAAAAAAAGAACAACAATGAAAAAAGAAAAACAAACAAATTAAAAGAAAAACAGCGCAAAAAATTTTGCATTTTTGGCCAAGCTTCAGTCAAAGTGCCGCTCCGACTCCACCCACGCAAGTGTCCGACATAAATCAGTTGGCTTTGTGGCCATTGTTGCTGTTGTTGCTGCCGCTGCTATGACGTTTGCCGCTTATTTAAGCGTGGCAAAGCGCTAGTAGCGAACAAACGACTGACTGTTATGACTTCCTACTTCTCAAGCTCTTGTTGTTGTTGGTGCTGTTGGTCAACAACAGCTGTGACCACTTTGGTTGTGGGCCACTTGCAACAGTTTCGATTTGCTTGACTCTGTTTTGCCCATTAAGCCAAAGAATGAAGTCATTTGTATGCAAACACACATAAGACTCGTTTTCCTTTTAGTTTGCTACAGTGAGCGCACAATAAAGTGTACTTGTGTGTAACAAGGTTGAAAGGTAACACTTATGGTGTTCGGCCCGTGGCATGTATCATAATTAAGTTCCTCTTAAAACTAAATGTTCTTACTTTAATTGCGCTCATTTTAACTTTTTATGTTGCGTTTCATTTAATCTCATTTTAATTACGTGAACAACAAATTTTTGGTACAAGCGCTCAAGCTTGGTTTTTCCATTGACGTTGGCCTTGAGTTTAATTTAATTAGTAAAAAATTAATTTCAAGAAATACAAATAAAAAAAAAATGTATAAAAGAATGCCACGGCATTGCGCGAGTTTAACGATTTAATTAGGCGCTGAAAAACGTAAAGCAAAGAAAAAAAAAATGGCATAAAAAAGACATGCACAAAAGCAGCGACGACTTTGGGCAAAGAAAACGCAGGCAAGCGCAACAAGCCATTGTGCAAAGCCATTGTCTAATGCCGCTTGCCAGGCAGACAGCCCGAAAGCCAGCCGCGGTGCAGTGGCGTTGCGTTGCGTCGCCGCCGTTGGTGAAACAGCGACAAGCGAGACAAGCGTCAAAAGTCGTTCGCGGCTCTTTATAATTAGGTGTAAATCAGCGGCGCTTTGAGCAGTTGTCATAAATCTTATGCATATTGCGCACAAAATTGGGTTAATGTTGGCCAAGTGACTGCAAGCGTTGTTTATTACATCGCTTGATTTAGATTTTGTCACTTAAATTGACAAATGTCGTTTAAATCGGGTGAAGTTTCTAAATTGATGATTAGCATTTTGATCATCAATTATATAATTTTGTAGAACATGTTATTGCTGATGAAGTGTGTTTGACAGATATAGCGTGCTTTAAAGACTTGAAGTTGCATTAATAGAAAAATGTAACAATTGCCAAACAATGTTTATTTCAACGAAAATTCTTAAGTTAAAATTTTAAAATTTAGATGTCGTAAGTATAACGCAACTCTAGCAGACATAAGACACGCAATTTTTAAAATGAACTTCACACATTTTGAATTTGTTGTGCGGAAATTTGCAAAAATATTGCATACTTGTAGGCTGCGTTTTATTGCGCTTGTCAGCAGTTCAGTAGTGTGCTTTGATTTATTTGTATCTTTAAAAAGCTTTCAGTTTTAAGCAAATATTTAAAAAAAAACAAAACGAATAGTTTAAAAAAATCGTTACACGCAAGTTTTGCAAGCCAATTGGAAAAGACAAATTTTTAATTTATAGAGCATGGCAAAAAATACAAATTAAAACAAATTATATATATCAATATCGATTATCGAGAGTTAAAGTTAAAAACAAATATAAAATACTCTTAATAAAGCGAATTGACTTACGTCAAGTACAAAAAACGTTGTCAATTTGGCAGTTAACAATGTGAAAAATGTCTTTTGGTAGACGCTTTTGGTGCGAGTTGTCGCATTTCTTGCTAAATTTGTCTCTGACGCAGCATGAGTTCATTTGACTTTTTCCTTTTTCCTTTTTCAGCAGAATAACAAACAAAAAAGAACAACCAATTCTGACAGATATTTAGCGTATTAATTAATTGAATGGCATTTGATATAAAGCGAATTGTAACGAAAGCGGCGCCTGCCGATTGGCTCATGTGACAACTACGGTAACTGTCAGCTGCATAGCTTTGTTTTTCTAGCCGAGTTTCACATTGACATTTTTTGCTGTTTGTCTGTTTGTTGTTGTTGCCCGCCACGTCGGCATTCGGCAACATGTTGCTTAATTAAAAAATCACCACTTATTTTGAGTTTTTTGTGTGCGTTTTGATTTGATTTTGATTTCAATAGAGAAGGTATTATTTTTTTCTAGATTTGTTTGCTGTTTGCAGTCTGTAATTTTACAACTTTGTGCTTTAATGAAGTTGGTGCGATTGCATGAAAATTTATGCTGTTAAGCGACGCAATTAAAATCACTTATACGCCGTGTAATTAGGTTTTTAATAATCACATCCGCCTGTGCGGCAAAAAGCAACGATTTCCTTTTTATCGGTTGTAAGATTACCAAAATAATATGGTTTAATGACGATTGCACATTTTAAAGTTTCCAAAAAAATTCTGAGAAACATTTTGCGCATTTTTGGTTGTGCCTTCTTAGTTGCGCTAAGTTAAACTGAAGTGTTTCAAATGTTATTTGGCAGCAAAATTGTGCTTTGTTGTTTGGAGTCATGAGTCAAATTTGCTATTTCGCTTTGGCTATCATTAGAGGAGTTATTAACTTTTGCTGCGCTTATTAGTTTTCGTTATTCATCGACGTCGACGACGAACGTGTGAAAATCAATTGCAAGCGGCATTTTTTGTCTTTGTTGTTATTGCTTTGGTTTTATTTTTATTGGCAACAGGTGCGCTGTTTCTGCCTTTGCTCAGCAATTGTTTTATTATTATTCATTATTTGCTTTTTTTTTTTGCATAATAATGTGCAATTGAAATGAGTTTTTGTTCTGGATCAAGTTCAGGGTGACTAAACACAGACACAGCAATTTAAAAAAAAGTGAAAGTCGTGTTGTACATTTAAGTATTTCTAACATTTTTTACTCATTGTTAACAAATCCGTTAATTGTGCCAGTTAACTGTTCATTGCACACTTGTTGATTTTTTATTTTATTTAAATTTTTAGTTGACACCTTCTTGGATTGGCAATTTATCAATCAATCTAATAAGAATGATTGCGTTTATATACCAAAATTGTGCACATGTCACAACACATAATTCATATCAATTAGCCAAGAACAACTGTGCGCATAAATCTTGCAAGCGCGCGCATGTGCAACACAACAACAACAACAACAACAACAAATATATAAAGAAAACTGCAATCATAAGAAAAAAAAAATCAATTTGCATGCAATTTGTTGTTGACAGCCGCCCAAGCAACAACAACAACAACAAAACACACACGCACACAAATTATATAATTTATGTGAAGCGCTGCGAATTTGAGGCGTGTGAGGCATGTGTGCAATAAAACTAATTAACCGACAATTTGTGGCTTAAAGTTTGCTGAAGAAGCAAAACAAGTTGCTGCCAATTGAAGTTGAAGTAAAGTCAATGCGAGGCATGAAAATGTGCCAAAAGTCTTAATTACAATAACAACAACAAGCACTGCTAATACATATATTACTGTAAGAGCAAATAGCAACTTTGATTTTGATTTTCCCAGTAAAACAAATGCCTGACGCGCGTGCCTTACAACATGTGACACGAAATGGTAACAAAAAGCAACTCAAAGCAAAAAGAAGTAAAACAACAACAACAGCAACAACAATAAAATATACTATAATGACATAATTTTTTAGAGCGCACGGCATTGAAGGTGAATTGTATATGTGTGTGTGTGTGTGTGTTTGTGTTTGTGTGAAGACTTGCTTTAATTTCATTAAACAAAGTGTTTTTTTTTTGCGAGCTTTTTATTTAGTTTGCTTTAGTTTAATGAAGTTTTGCTTGAGTTGAAGGTATTCTGTCGGCAATTGTTTCGCTGTTTGCCTCTAATTGCACAAATGTTACTGCTTTGTTTCTTAGTACACGAACAGCATTGTGTTTTTGTTGTTGTTGCTATTGTTGTTGTCGCTGGCATTGTGACAATATGTAAGCGATGACGATGACGACCTTGACCGCTTCAGCTAGCCGTTATCAACTAAGCCATCGTTTGTTGCGTTCAACATGTTGTATACTTCATATAAATAATTGCATCAAACCGAACGATCTTTATTGCTTGTCACACTGCTTGGTTAATATTCAAACTAATTCGGAAAGCAACGTTTCTTTCAAACTAATTTGGTTAATTAAGAAAACACTTAGCGAAAGGTGACTTTCACCGGCAACAACAAAGCAATGCGACAAATCAAAGTTGACTTAATGCATATGCAATGCTTAAGCTTACATAATCGACTGCAGTGCACATGCGCAGCCATTCGAATGCCACAAACTCACCACATTGCACGAGCGAACGAACGAACGCAACATTTTACGAGTGGGCGGCAACACAACATTCGACCAATGAATCACTGAAGTTGTAATTCGACAATTCGACAGTGATTTGTGGCAAAGAAATAATAAATATGCCTAATGATTGCTTTTATGTCAGTCAGCAATGAACGAGTATCGAAATAAGACGACAGTTGCTCAAAAATTCTAACACTCATAAGCCGAATTGAAAAAGTGTATGATTTACAACAAATTGTGGCACTTGTAGTGTGGAGAAACAAACACGCGTGGGGCGTTTGAATAAATTGCGGAAAACTGTGCACGCTTAAGGTCAACTGCGCGGCGACCTTTTACAAAAATTGTCACCGGTTTGTCCAAAATCCAGTGAAGGGATAAGCAATTCATATGCAGATTTTCAGTCGTTTATCAGACAGCCAAGACAAAACAATCAAAGCCGGCGTTGACCATGGGCGTGTTATGTTCTATCTGCCGACATTCGTTTTCATTATTTGTTATTGTTTGCTACAATAGTTGCTCCATCAAGTTTTTTGGTAGTTTCTTTATTATATTTTATTTGGGTTTTTTTTGTGCTTCTAGAATATTTTAATTTCGCTGCTATTTTATTGTACTTAAGTGCCGAATGTCATATCGCTTTTGATATATTGTATGCTAACAATTTGTTTACGCATTTATTGCTAAGCGTTTTATTTTTTGCTCATGCTTAAACCTAACGTTTGGCTGCCCCGTCTATGGTGAGAGGAGCTGCAAAATAATATATGTGGCAGCATAAATTTTGAGTGTCAGGTACGGCAATGCTTGCATGTTGTATGCGCCGAAGGCGATTTTGTCAGCTGATAAGTAATCAGCGCAAAAATCGCATTTTAGCGCTAACAAATTAAATGCGTAATGGCAAACCATGAATGAACCATGAGTGACTAGACTCGACGCGACTCGTGCTCATGCTCATATGATCACAGCACAGCTGGCCAGTAGAGCCGGGTCTGTGCTATGAATGGCAGTTTGTTGTCAGTTATTAAAAGGCAACGACTTTGCTACAATTTTTCATAGTCCAACGCATTGCTCACTCCAAGCGATAAGCTGAGAATGCATTTGCATGTATTATTGATCTCTTGTGTTGGCTTTGCTTTGTTGCGATATGTATCTGCGACAGTTAACAAACTTCGTGCGCACTTTAATGAGTTTTTTGGGATGTCAATTTTCCGCTTTGATTGATAATCGTTAACGTATTGAATTTATCGTCATGTGTGTGTGTGTTGGCGACATTTGCTCAAGTCCGTTTTTTTTCGGCTTGTTTTAGAAAGGAAGTCGTCGAGTCGACTTGTGTGTGCCTCAAATGAAGCGTGCAAATGCAAAGTGTGGGAATTGGCATGTTTTTAAAAGGAAATATCGGCGCAACGTTAATATGGTGACGTTGCAAAAAGTGTTGCTGTTGTGCTGTTGTTATTTCGACACAGTAACTTGAATAATTTAATGTCGCTTTAAGCAGAAACCCCAACCACAGAAACCACAACTTATTAAAACTCAATTAGTGCAACCGCAAGACTTCGGTTAAGAAAAATAGAAATAGAAATAAAAACAAAAACAAAGACGGCAAACAAACGCTTAAAAAGCTTAAAACAAATTGGGAAAATGACAAAATTGTCCATAAAAATTGGTTTAACAGTTTGCGCGCGCATTCTTCTGATTTCCGGTGGTCCAATTGTAATACTCCGTTTGTCTTGAATAAACGCTTTGGTAGCCGACAAAGCTGCTGACTAATTCAACTTCGGTGTTTTTCCACACTCAGCAAAATGGCTGCGCAAAGCAGTTGTTTTAATAATAGTTGAGATAATTTCGCGCAGTGTATTAAGAAAATTCAAAGTTAGGAAAAACGCGTTCGCGTCAATTGTGGCGTGGAAATTCGTATGCACGCGCGTGACTGATGTGGCATGAGTCGCTGCTGTCGTCGTCGAGCATGCGGCAAATGGCGAGTGAGCAAAAGTCGCCATTGCTCAGCGTCGGCGTCGGCGTCGGCAGCGACTGAGCGTAGCTTCGCGCATGTGCGCGTCGTCGATCGACGTCGGTCGGCGTCAGGGCGTTCACGTTTCTGATTCGTTTGTTGCTTTGTTTCGAACTTTTCAACAACATTCGGTTTTTTTTTTTCATTTCAGAATATTTCTCAATTTTCGTTGTATAAATATGAGACGAAGCGCTGCAGACCAAACATAACGAACTAAGTTCTTCAACACACAAGCAGCAAAGCACAGCAAAGCAGCTCAAGCAAACACAAGCAAAATGTTCAAATTGGTAAGGATATGCGTAAAGGATAAACACAAAACGAACATTTGACTGATAAAACAAAAGACTTAGGCAACGAACTTGTGCCATACATTTTGGTTCACAAATTTAAACAATTATTTTCACTTCCTCTGCCTCCACAGATCGCACTCTTCTCCGCTCTCTGCGCCGTTGCCTCCGCCGGTCTGATTTCGCCCTACGCTCACAGCTATGGCGGTCTTGGCTACTCGGCCATCGCTGCGCCCGCTTACCACTCCTCCGCTATCGTCTCACATGCGCCGATCATCAAATCGTATGCCGCACCCGTTGTCGCTGCGCCCATCATCAAGTCCTATGCGCCGGTTGCCACCTCATACGCCAACACCTACAAGGTAGCCACCAAAGCCATACCCGTCGTTCATGCCGCGCCAGCGCTTGTACATGCCGCGCCCGCCTACGCTGTTGCCGCACCTGCTCTGCACACCACCTCCACCTATCATGGCTTGGGCAATGTCGGTTTGGGCTACTCTGGTCTCGGCTACGGTCATGCCGGTCTCGCCTACGGCCATGCTGGTCTTGGCTATGGACATGGTGGTCTCCTCCATTAAATCAATTGACTCAACGACCGAAAAATCAAGCCGACCGACAATGAACAAGTGAACGAACAAACGGTATACGCAAAAGGACTTTAAATGGGCAGGCTCGTGTCGTATGCATACAACCATAAACATACACACACAAACACACACACACACACGCACTTACATTAAGGCTCACACGCACAAGGATATGCAAGCATTCTTGTCAATTGAGGCGATTGAGGCTGAAATTGGTGATCGTGTTGAGAGAGTGAATCGTTAAGAACATTAATATTTTGCTGCTGTCAAAATATGCATGCTGAGGACGTGTAAGAAGAAGAAGAAGCGTTTATGCATGCTGCTTTGTAATTATTTTTTTTTCTACTTTAGTTTATGTTAAGAAAATTGATTTGCTTGTTTTGTGTTCGTCGAACCATGTTTTGTAAATAAATAAACGAAAAAGAAAAACTAAAAATAATATATGTTTTCAATTAATACGCTAAGGAAAAATGTATCTCAACATTAAAAGTAAATGACAACTATTTCGCAAGTCTGCGCAATCCATTAGGCTTGTATAGCTTTCAACGCTGCTTGATGCATGTTTTTCTTTATTGATTTCATTAATAATAATGCACACGCCTCTCTTCAATATTGACTTCGATTGCCGCACGAAATGTTTATTTATTTATCGAATCAACTTCACTTTGCTTTCATTGGTTTTCAACAACTGCAAAACGAAAGACTTAAGCCACGAACGCGCACGTTTTTCTGCTTGAGCAAAGCAAGTGCACACAAAAGTTGCACAAACTAATAGAAAAATAATAAAAAAAAAAACATTAAATGGTTTCGCATGTTGCGCACTCACGGAATTGGAGCACGCATCAAATCAAACTGTCTGTTTGTCTGTATGTCTGTCTGTCAAATGCTAAACGCGCCATTTAATTACGTTTATTGACGCAGCAACGCATTTGCGAGTTGTGCAAGCAGACGCGTAGTTAATAACTTAAACGCTTCTATTTCGCTTCGAAGTTGTAAATTCGCAATTAACTGATGTGTTTCGTGCGTGCTTGTTCGATTCTGCAAACGCTTTTATTATTTATTACTGCGAATTGCCAAATGCATAGCTCAAAATGACAACAAATATGACAAGAAAAAAATAGAAACCGAAACGACAAAAAGTCTGATTTCGCAGTTATGCAACAATGAGCCATTGTGCAGCGCTGCATGACCTTGACAACGGCGGTGTAATTGTCGTAACAATAACTAAAGTTATAAAGACAAAAAAATAAAATGGCAAAAAAAAAAAAACACAAATATGCTGAAAAACAAGCGACCATAAACCGTGTGAAGCATTCATCAGTTATGTTATTAATTTTTTATGTCTCGTTGTTGTTGTTGTTGGCATTCATTTTAAAGTCGCAGCTTGACAGAGCATTATGACTTATTTATGACTGCACCAGTTTAACTGAAATGCAAATCTTCAATTCATAAAGCCGCCAAGCTTCATCTTTAATCTATAGCGTCGTCTTCAGTTACTTCCTGCTCAGACTGTGAAGTTCAATATTCAATCACTCTAAACAAATGCGCTTTGTTTGCATAAAGCTTCTGTTTTGCCGGCAATTGTTGAATATGCCAGTGGCGTAACTATAAAAAACCAAGGCCCGTGGCAAATTAATCAGCAAGCGCCATCATAAATGCATTTCACACATTTCAAAATAAACTTACCTCATGTATACACTGACAGTATGAACACATACGGCAAGTGCTACGCTCTCTTTCCCACAGCCACGACAACTCTGATCAACATACTTTACACGAACTGTCAACTCGTTAAAAAAAACTGGTAAGCCTTATTTAACTCATTTTAGCGTTAAAGTGACGTATGTGTAGGTGTGTTCACATGAAACAAACGTTTAAGAGTTGAAATAACACAAATCCATCTAAACAAACATGAAATATTGAGTCAGTGTTGAGTGAATTTTAAAGCGCGGTTTGGTTTTAAGCTTAAATTGAACTTTTAAGCGCGGTTTTATAATCCACTGTCACTTTTTATTAATGCAAATGAGTTAAGCGCTGTTGAAAAAGTTGTGCTACTTACACCAGCAGCCAACAGATGGCGCGACAACTTTAAGTGAACCTAAAAAAGTGATTGCTTTTAAATAATAAATAAAGTTCGATTTTCTAAAATATTTAATGCACATTATTTACAATTACAATGCATAAATGGCAACAAATTGTGTTAGGTAAACAAAAGCGTCTTTTTAAGGTCACAAGTGTCTATTTTGCATGTAACAAGTGTCAGAAGTGCCCTTTGCACAAATATAAATTGTCCACAAATACATTTCCTTCCGGCAGTTGAACATTTATAAAGCACAATTCAGCAAACAAGCAACAACACTTTGCCAATGTATTTCACAACGCACAAATAATGAACAATAAATCCTTGTTTATCAACACTCCGGCATTGCAACTCACAACACATGCACGGACATTGGACAATTAATCGAATTTCATTCGTCCTTCATAGACCATTGAACGGACATTGCATTCAATCGAGCTTTTGCACCCCATTTGTATTTGTTGTTATTGTTATGCAATGCGTGTGTCATTTGATTTTGAATTCAACACAAACGGCATGAAAATTGTAAGCGCGCTTAATTGCAAAGCAAGCAGTTCATCAAGCGCCATGATGCTGACGCAAAAGGACATGGCCGGTTCAAATGAATGCAATTGTCACACGCTCGAGGCAAGCATAGTGGGCCGAAATGCAAACAACTTTTCTTATACGGCAGTGTGCGAAAACTCAGTGGTGATTTCTATGGTTGTGACACTGTGCCATTGTCCTTGGCCATGTCATTGCACTGGACTTGGTTGCTTGATGTTTAAATCAATACAACAAACAAGCGGGTGCAATAAATGAGCTATTGCGCAAATATTGTATATTGTCTTGTCATACGATGGTTTTTTCATATTCTGTTTTCCGCATTAAGCCGTAATTAAATTTTAATCTGATACATGCGCCAGTGCGAGTGTCATTGACTGTGTCCGAGGGAGCAAACAACCCTTTTGGTACGTGCAGCGCATATTACACATACGACACATGGTGCATGCATGCAATCAAGAGTATACTTTTGGCTTTATTGAATAAACAACGTTTCACAACAAGTGAAAATTAACTGAAGTTATTTAACAATGGATTTTATTCTTGAGTCGGTCGAAATTAATAATACGTTCAGCTACCAAAATGTTGTTACGTCAATAAGTCGACAATAGTGTTGCATGCAGCTAACGTTGGTCTGATTAGCGCATGATTTAAGTAAGCCATGATTAACATGATGAATATTGAACTAAACTTATATGCAATTGCATGAGCACAAAATGAGCATGTGGCAGGAAATATTGAGCACGACTGTCAAGTGTCCTTGGCAGTAGCAAGTAGCAAGTCAGCTTAATGCATACTTTCAACGCACATGCTAACAAACAAGGCGAAGAACGTAAATGTGCCGCCACCCCAAGTAAAGCGATTTATGACAGACTCGTGCCTTCAAGCCAACTGAAGCAGACGCACACGTCGTTGCTGTGCGTCAAGTCGTTGGCAACAACAGGTAGCAACGCGTGACACAATTCCATGTGCTCAAGAACAACCCACACCGCGCGCAACATCTGTTGCCACATACCGGCGCTGCCTACCCATTTGGCAAGCGTCATGCGAGACTACTTGATGCCGCAAAGACATGTGGCACACGCGACAAGGCACGTTTGTACAATGGCAAAGCGAAAACGTTCTAACGAAATGAATGCTGCTGAACGTGAGTCGTGGCGTCGACGGCATATGTTTGGAAACTCGTGTGTTGACTTAAGGGTATTACGCTAACAAAACAACATCGAAGACGAACTCAAGTCTACTTGCTTATCATCATCATCATGATTGTCAACATTTGACTACGCCGAATTCGAAATCTTCAAGTGGCTACAAACACTTCACTTCATGTTCATTTGCCAGTGTGTTGCGCCTTTGTTATTGCTTCATACAACATTTTTTTTTATCGCTAAATGATACAGTTTGTTGATGTTGCCAATCAAAGGTAAACACATCGTTAAGGACTCCTTTCGGCTGCCAGCCTTGATGAGCGTTACACGAACGCTTTGTTATGCTAATTTTTAATGATTTCATTGCCGCACGTGTCGAGTATTTGTGCGTCTTTATGTGCGGAATTTTTTCCCGACATTATTGTTGCCAAATTACATGTTTAAGCTAACAGAGTTGGCCAAAGTTGGCTTGAAGGCTGCGCTGGCACAAACAATTCTAATTGACATTATTTGAACTTTGCAAAGAACGCCAATACTTTTGCAAACACTGTTGGTCTTACATATATACCTACGTATGTATGTATGTATGTATTTGTGCTTAGTAGCGTCATCGCTGAAGCAATGAAGAAAGTAAAAGCTTCGACTATCGATTTGATTGATTTCACTTTATTTGCTTTTTTTATAGTTTCGCTTTTGCATTTTCTTTGTGTGTGTGTGTGCCTGTGTGCTTGTGTGTGTTGCGTACGTGCCACACTTGGTCATTACATGAGCCCAAAAATCGTGTGCCAGCCGACTTTAGTTAGCCAAAAGTGATTTGTGTTGCCAACGGGAAGGGCGAAACATTATGCCGTCATCCCATTCGTGTAAATTAGCTCTTGAGACTTGTCGCTGTTATGATTGCAAAAGTGCGGCGTGCATGGGCTGCACGATTTAGGACGATATGATAACAATTGCAATCATGCTTCATGCCGCATAAGTATTGAACATGTTCACTTGATTTGTTCATGGTATATAAGCCGAGACTAATTTGGTCATTTGGCGTATTTAATGTTTAAACTGTGCGACGTGCGGACTCATTGGATTTACTTAACGGCTTACAAGCGAAGTAACAACAACAACAACAACAAAAAATAATAATAAAAAACTTGCAGAAAATGTTGAAAACTGTAAGTGATTTGATTTGAGTTGAAATGTGCGGTTTACTCAAATGAAACTCCTCGTTTAGCAAACGCTCATCTTTGCACTTTGTTGCTGCCTCAATGCGCACATAAGCCACGCGACTTTCTTCCATGGCGGTGGTGGTGGCACGCTCTTCTATAGCCGGCCAGTGAGCACGCATATTGCGGCACCCGCGCCCGTCGCGCCCATCACACGTTACGCACACACCGGCAGCGCCGTGTACAACTACAACTTGCCACTGCCCGCCGCCGTCTATGCTGCACCGCCGCCAAACATTATCAAGTATACGCTAGGTCCGCCCATCACAACAACCACAACGACTTACAATACGTACGCGGCCGGTGCCGTTAGTGCGCCTGCATTGCCACCGGCACATGCGGCAATTGGTTACTCAACGCCATATACACATTACGCTGCGCCGCCGACCTTGCCCATCGTCAAATACGCAGCGCCGCCACCGTCAATTGCAGCCTATTCAGCGTTCGCCTACGCCGCACCGGCGTCCGTCGCCGCCGCCGCCCCCTCGTATGGCGCGTGGTGAGCACGCAGCGAACTGTCAAGCGTTATCATCAATCTTTGTTTGATTAATAAATCTTATACGCTTCGATTCTATTATAATTCATACATGGCTCGTTCGGCTCGGCGGTTGAGCGTTGATAAATGTATAAATCTAAAACGCAGATTAGCAATTAATTAAAAGAATTAACGAAATATTTTAACATCAATATTACCTTTTTTGCATAAATTAGGCGCTAATGAAACCACAACAAAACAACGAACAAGAATGAAGAATGAAGAATGACGACAAATACAACAACACCAAAATACTAAAATACTAGAAAACCTAAAATGCCAAAAAATATCATAAAATATTTTGAAGATACATAATTCATAATTCCAACGATTTCAAAAGCACACAAAAATCTCCAAGTGATTGACAGTCAGACTTGACTTGATGGATTGTTTAAAACTAATATGCAAGCAACTTGTTGAGGGCATGGGCGAGTGTGCTTTGTGGGGTGTTTGAAGCTCTACGTCACGGCTTCGTTTTGAACCTGACTCAATATGAAAATGTTTATCAAAGGCGCGTTTCTCGTTGACACTGAAATTGTACAAACAAACCAACGTTTGAAGTTGTGTTGTCGGCAGCCAAACTTCGGGCAACAACGACTACACATCAAAGGTACAATATGAATATGGGTTAGTTTACACAGACGCGAGAGAGAGAGAAACGTCTCAATTAACACGCAAATTAAATGCAAATGTATATAAATCATGTCTTGACCTCCACTTATGAACAAAACAATCATTTTAGCGCTGCAAATTTGATGTCTTCGGTAATTTTGTGTGTGTTTTTTTTTGTCTTCTTCAAATTTCGAACTCATGTGATTCCTAATAATTTTGTATGAACTGAAAAAGATGCTTTTAGTATGTTTATTTTTTTTTTTTTTTCAATTAATAATTTGATTTAATTTTGTGTGTGTGGTTTTTTTTATCGTTTTTTGGGTTGCTACGCTTTGGCATGTAATGCTGAGCCGTCGCCGTCGTTGAGCATTTAAATTTGTAATTTAGTTGTTTTTTTAAGCGCGTTTTGTGTTATTTTATTGTTATTATCACAATGATGTCTTTGCTTGATTTCTGACGGTGTCATTTTTGTTGTTCCAACACTTCTGTTGCTGCCGACCGACCAGTGTCACATGACAGCCGCCGATTTGTGTGTTTAATAAGCTCAAATGTTTATCATTAAAACGAACGTTGGCTTTTTACACTCGTTTTAACGTGCAGCGTAGTCGTCATGTATATTTATTTTGTTTATTGTTTTTTGTTTTTTGTTGGTAGTCAAATCACACTTCAACCAAACATGTGCAGTGGCGTGGCTCAAGAGGCGTTGATGTCTTCATTAAGCGCTTGGTCACTCCCAGCGCCCTGACGACGCCACTGGCCATTACGACTGCCACAAAAATGCATACTTTGGCTGCCAATAAAAATGACCAACATTGATTTATGAACAAGGCAACGAAAAATTGTCAATAGTCAAACCGTTCAAGCGCACAAGTTAACAACAACAAAAGTGGTTTCATCTTGTGCATAAAATAGTAAATAAAATAGTCACAAAAATAAAGTCGAGCCAATCATAGCGCGTCTTAAGCCAAGTTACCACAGCGCGACTCAGAAGAAGCGACAAAGTTGAAATGAAAATTGAATTAAAACCGAAAATGAATAATTTAAAATTCAAGCAAAACGCAGGTAGGCAGTGAGGCAGTCAGGCAGGCAGCAGCGCCAACAACAACAACAACGATAATAAAAACGATTTCCAGCTGATATAAAAAGCATCTTTAAACGACGAACAAAGTTTAATAAGTTGCAAAAGCTTCGCACGACGACATCAACGAACTCATCAGCTAAGAGACAAGCGGAATTTAAAAAAAAAAAAAATATATAATAATAAATAAGAAAACCAAAAACAAAAATAAAAATTAAACATTAAACAAGTTTAAACGAAAAACGGTCAGACGGTCAGTTATAATCACGCACGCACGACAAAGTCAATTGTCGTACGGTTCGTTGTACATTCGCTCAATTGTCGAAGGCCAATAAAGAAGCCTTGCGCGAGAGAGAGAGAGATAACCAATAACCATTGTACAATAAGAAAACAATTGAAGCCAATTGAAGCCAACCAAGTGTCGTGTTCAGTGTCTCAAATACAAATACAAATAAAGCAAATCAAACATGCGAAAATTCGTGAGTGTTGCAAATAGTGTAACAAATTCTCTTATAAGGAAATACAAAACTTACTTGGATATATAACATTTTTTGCAGAGTTTGGCAATCCTCAGCCTCAGCTTGTTGCTGTTGGCCAACACGACGTGCGCCGATGTCGCACATCTCGCGGATTATACGATCACGCCGAGCTCACAGATCGGCTACTATCATTATCCAGCGCCGACACGCACGCAGCAGACACAATATGCGCCACGCCCACCACGCATTTATCAGCCCGCACAGCAGCGCGCAGCAACAACAACGACGACACATCATCACATACAGCCGCTGGTGAAGCAATTCACAGCGCCTGCACTTGAACAGGCGGCATTTACGCAGGCCTTGACCAGTCAAGGTTATGTCTTTGGCGCAGGCAATGCCGCCAGCAGCGGCAGTAGCAGTGGCAACGAAGTCAGCGCCATCTCGGCCGCGCTGACGGCGGCGCATTCGTCGGCCACGGGCAGAGCAAGCTCAAGCGCGGCGGATTCATTGAATGTGAAGTTGCCCGTGCCGTTTGGCATTGCGCCACTGAATATTGCACAGCTGCCGTTGCAGGCGGGTGCGCCCTACGACTCAATACCGCGTGGCGTCACCTCCTATGGCACATTGCATCCGCAGCGGCGTTAGTCAGCCTACTTAGAGACTCTAGCAGGATTTCGTTTTCTTTTTAATTTCAAGCTTATCTTCATGCGACTGACAAACACAAACTCACACACACACACACACACACATATATATACAAACAAACGAACAAATTTATTGTAAAATTGTTAATAATGAATTTAAATTAGTTAATAAAAATACTTGCCATGCCAACCATTTACATTGACATATATAAAGCATGATTTATTTTTCAAATATTTTTTATTTGTATTTGCTTTGCGGCTTTTGTTTCGTGTCTCATCGCATTTGTGCAGATTGGCTCTTTAGCATTGACATCTGCAACAACCTGTCTGGTCTCTACATCGATTTCGTCTTCGACTCATGCTTTTGTTTGAACCATTTAGACTGAGCAGCTGTGATTGCCGCTCATTTACATATCGATGACGTTGTCGGCTTTGGACGCTTGATTGCTTTAACGTTTAAGGTCACAGTCAGTCACATGCTCATGAGCGGCGCTCAAGCATCACACCTTTCACTTGACGCTACGATTTTGGCCAACACGAAAATGCGCTGTTAACTTGGCCAGCAAAGAATCCAAATTTGCATACATGCAGCGCCAGTTTTGGTTGTTTATTTTCAATACGTTTTTTTTATTTTTGTTTGTCAAGAATTATTTGCTGTATTTAATTTATATTATTTTTTTTGAACGCTCAAGAACGTTGTCCGCTTAATTGATGACGTATTTGGTCATTTGATGTGTGTTGGTGTCGTTGAAGGCAAAGTAGTAACTCGCATGGCGTGAAAGTTTCTTACAAAACGTTTAGCCTTGTTGTCGCTTGGCGCGGAAGTGCCACAAGAACTAGACCGGAAGCGCGCACAGCACTTGACATGTTGAGTTTCATTGCTGCCAATAATGTGCAACACTCAACTATAATTATTTATCATGGGTTTTCCCACACTTATTCCATTTCAAATTAAAGCGCCTCAAATCAATTACCAATTTAGAATTTATTAAATGCCAATGGTTGACAAAATACTCGCTAACGGTAAAATTAGGAGTTATTGTATAATACTATGAAAATAGAACAAGTTTATTGTTTTCTATAATAAAATAAATAATAAAAATAAAATTAAAACACTTTGGTTGACAGACCGCTGTTTTCTGGATATGAAAGTTGTTTAAAACATTCACCAAAAATCAAAAGAAATAAATATATTATATTATATTAAACCAAATCAGAATTCATTTCTTATACATTGCTTAATATGAAGTTATGATGATATACAAAAAAAAAAAACAAAAAAGGTAAAAATCTGAAAACAAACATTCCGCAGCGTTGAATCTCTGCTTGGACAATGCGGATGCTTTTAACAGACGAACCCTCGACATCAGCTCGAGTGCTTTAATCTGCAGGCAGCCTTGAGGCAAAATACAGTTACTGTTGCCAACAACGACAACAACAACGAGCGATCGAGATCATTTCGAAGAAGAAGTTCGCGAGCAACAAAACGCACGTGACTTGTCACGATGTTGTTGAACGCATTTTGTTGTCTGTTTAGATTATCATTTTTTATATTTTTGTTTTTGCTTTTTTAATGCTTAAAGCCGGTTTTGAAATTAACAAAAACAAAACAAAATTAAACTGAAAATATATTTAATAAGCAAAAAAGACGTGAAGTTTAAGCTACAGAATCATGCCAATTAACTTCACTTGCATGAGTAATGATTGTGTGTGGGGCGGGCGCGAGTTGAATTTAGTTCAGCGCTGATATCCTGTTTGCGTTGGCCTTACAATGACGCAGACACGCTTGTAAGCAACCGCGAAATGCAACAAGAGACACGTCGGTGTTGCATCTTCATGCCACATTGATTAACGCTGATGACGCCAATGGAACATTTTAAAGCCGATTTGCTTTACTTTACTTTGCTTGTTTGCTTAGCCTTACTTGCTTCATTGGTTTTGCTCTGCTTTTGGTTGCGCACTAATTCCGTAATCAATTTGAATTTTATGTCTACGGCTTTGGCCATTGACAGACAGACAGACGGACGGACAGACGGACAGCCAAATAGCTTAAATGAGGGCGTTCGTTCGGCTAAGGTTTCGCGCCCACACACAATGCGCAAAAGCAATGAAAACGAAATTTGCAGCGCAATTTGTGCGATTTGTGCATATAAATGAATTTTTGTTGGCTCGCTTTGGTTTCATTAGACTTCCTTCAATGTTAATGGCTTATTTGTTTCTTTTACTTTATGGTTTTTTTTTTTTTTGGACAATTGTGCACTAATTAAAGCGAAACACGTTTGCATTATTTTTGGCTGTGACTTCTTCTGCCTTTCTTGTTACCATTTTGGTATGCAACATGTGTTTCCGCTCTGCCCAACACAAAAATCCAGCTTGGTTGCAATGTGAAGTGCTGGAAAATTTACTATATAAGGTAGCAATAGGGCTCAGTTAAGGCATAGCTGTACTCAAGCGTCAAACTATAACAACCCAAACAACTTCAAAATGAATCAATTCGTAAGTTGTGCTTTTAAGGCATTTTAACTTCTTAAACAATAATTTTTACACTTTTGCAGTTCGTTGTCGCCTTCGCCGCCCTCATTGCTTGCGCCGCTGCCAAGCCCGGTTTGGTTGCACCGCTCGCTGCTGCGCCACTTGCTGCTGCACCATTGGCCTACGCCAATGCGCCACTGTATGCCGCCGGCGGCAGCAGCCAAGTCGATGTACGCAACAACTATGATGGCACACTCTCATCGTACGCCACCGCGCCTTTCGAGTCTTTGGCGCCATACTCCAGCCGTTATGTCTCTGGCATTCCATCGGTGCCCGCACTCGTAGCCGGCGCTCCAGCACCAGTTGTTGCCAAGTATGCTGCTGCTCCAGTCGCTGCTCCTTTGGCTGCCGCTCCAGTTGCTGCTCCTTTGGCCGCTGCTCCAGTTGCCGCTCCATTGGCCGCTGCTCCTTTGGCTGCCCCATTGGCTTCTGCTCGTCTGGCTGCTTCTCCTTACGTCGCTTCTCCTTACGTCGCTTCTCCTTACGTGGCTTCTCCTTATGCTGCTGCCTATGGCGCTTATGCTGCTGGTCCCTATGCGTCGCCCTACCTTGCTTCGCCATACGGCGCCGTCGCTGCCCCAGCTCCATATGTGCTTTAAGTGACTTGCTTGTTGGCATTGAGTGCACGAAAAGACTGCAACGGTTTAATAGTCCTGAACAAAATTAATAGAACAATTTAAATAAAACGAAAAATAATACAATACACTTAAAAAAATCTTGTTTTCTTTTTTTAATATGAAATTTTTATTAAAAAAAATATAAACTCTTGTTTTCAAAAGAGAAATGATCATACCGATAAGATCATTTAATACATTAACCAAGTTTTTGATCGGAAAACAATTTATTATTTAACTTCCTAATTATGACAACCCTAAATTGTATATTACAACTATTGACCTTCAGTTTAGTTCACTTCGGTCAAGTCACTCTCTATATGATCATATTATGACACCTTTCCAGCCAAACCCCGAGCGATTATATCATACAACCAAACAAACACCAACCAAATAAGAAGTTTTCGGCCCCATTGACCCAAAATGCAACGTTGAACTACGAGCGGAAAATACAAAAGTGTTAACAATGCAAAACAAAACCAATCAAAAGAAATAAACAATTGTTATTTACAACGAAGACGACAAACGAACTCACGATTTATTACAATGACACAATCGAAGCGGTCGAAGAGCTCTGTTACCTCATCGCGCTGAAGAAACCCATAATATTTTCGGCCCATTGGGCCTCACAAACATGGTCAACGACAGGTGTCGCAGTAAATTAAGCGAAAGTGTAGAAATGGTCAGCGTCGTTGCGAACAATGTGACAACTTTTAAT
Organism: Phortica magna; assembly: GCA_037044515.1. NCBI lineage: Eukaryota > Metazoa > Arthropoda > Insecta > Diptera > Drosophilidae > Phortica > Phortica magna. Next base: position 99,141 of record JBAMBP010002567.1, read on the forward strand.
ATAAATTATAGTATTGGCGGCTTTGGTGAGCCATTGAAGTCACAACATTTGCATCGAGTAAATCGTATTCAGCGGCGTCAGCGAACAATCAACTTTTTCATACTCCTAAGCAAGATGATGCAACTCAAAGCGGTTTGTAAACACGCATGCAATTTTCCAATCATAAACGCTTCATGTCCTTTTGTCATTTGTCAAACAGATACTATTTGCACTCGCAGTCGTCAGCGTGGGCACACAGGCCAAGCCATCCCATTACCTGCCCAGCCTTCAACAGACTGCATTGCCAGATCATTTTGATTTTGCGCCACCAGTGTTGCCAGCGCCGCATTTCCATGCTGCACCGCCAGTACCTGAGCCCGCATGGTTGCCCGCACCAGCGCCATTAGCGCCAGAAGCAGCCTTCTATCCACTACCGGCACCCGCACCTGCGCCACTGTTGCCTATACCACCACCAGCGCCAGTGTTGCCATCACTGCCAGCACCTGCTTTATGGCCAGCAGCCGCCGCTTTACCACCACCAGCGCCCTTGTGGCCAGCACCTCTGCCAGCGCCAGTCTTACCGGCACCGGCACCAGTACTACCCGCAGTCCACACACATCTGGTTGCCACGCCAGACTGGCATTTGCCAGCACCTCTTCCCGTGCTGGAGACAATTCCCATAGCGCCTACCTATCGCGTTATTCCTGGCCCAAAGACCACCACTCACCACGTTTCGGTGGGTTATGCTTTCCCCAAGCTGGCAGCCTCACATGCTCATCTGCACGCCGCGCCTTTGAAGTTGATTTCCCATCATCATCATCATAACTCACTGTTCTAAGTTCCTTTCTAAGCGTGTAAAAGGAACAATTTAGAATTTAATTAAGTCTAACTTATATAATCATTACCAAAGACTCATAAGTCATCTAAATGTATTCGTTAATTTATTTAACATAATTGATAAAATATTAGCGGAAATTAATAAAGGAGAGTTTATGAAATAATTTTGCGTCTTATTGAAGTTTCCAACGCCGGCAATTTCAATTATTGATTTCGAAATTTCTAATTGTGTTTAATTGCTTTTAAATATAATTTACTTTAATAATAAAAAATAAACATGAACAAAATTACGCATTGAAGAAACTAATTAAGCAAACCAAATACAAAAAAACCGACTGCTGAAGTTGCCATTAACCGTCATGAAGTCTTGCGGGACAGGTTGGCAAACAGCTCAATTAAGCTACAATAATTGTAAGACACGCACATCGTGTGTGTATGTGTGTGTGTATGTATTTACAATTGAGTCGTTGTATCTGTAAAGCAATCCAAATTCGATAAAATGTAACAGTTCCTACAAAAAGTCAATGAAATTATGAAAAGCACGCAACATTTGCCAACTTATTCGAAATTCAGCAAACGTCACACAAGCCTGCATAGCTTCATATACATACATACATATATGTATATGGCCAACCAATACTTATAAAGCCATAAGCAACAATTGATGCAACAAAAAGACCGCAAAATCGAATTCCAATTGAATCGAAGGGTCATGATTGAAATTTTGAAAACAAATCTGGCTGAGTGGGCGATTGTCACGTTCGGCGGAGTGCGGAGTGCGTTTGCTGCATTCGACGTACAACGAATTAACGGTACGACGCAGACAGACTGACTGGCTGGCTGGCTTTCTCAATGTATGTTATTGGGTTAGGTCGCGGTCTGTCATCATCATCATAATCAGCGTCATCGTTGACGTCGTCTTTGCCGCCTTCGCCGCTTCGCCACCGACGCGGTCACATTGTCTTCAGCAATTGCTGGTTTTCGTTTGTATTTGGGCACCTTCAAGTTTAATGAAAGTGTGCTGGGCACACGTTTCGTGTAATCATTTTCTGATATGCATATCGATTACGGCTTGGCGATTGCGCCGTACGCCCTTCGCCAAGCCGTAGAAAGTCTTCGGCATGCGTGTGCAGGCTTATTAACCGTTTGACCAATTATAAAAACGTTGACAATTTGACACTGTCACATCATAGCACAGTTTGCACTCGAGCAAAGCAGTTTCGCTTTTAAGTTTTTACCCCCAAAAAACCGCTAACCAAAAATCAAGAAAAATGTTCGCCAAATACATGGTAAGTCTTCATCCTGTGGTGGCTTTAAAATTTGTTTTTCTAATTGGTTTTCCTTTCTTCTTCTGCGTCTTCAGTTTGTCACACTGTGCGCTTGCATTGCCTCGGCCGCAAATGCCGGTCTCCTGCATGCCGCTCCAGCGCCACTGGCTGCACCCGTTGCCGGCTTTGCTGGCGTTGTTGCGCCCTACGCTTCCAGCTTCAACGCACATCGCATCAATCACGCCGTCGCCTATCCAGTTGCACCAGCTCCAGTCGCTCTGGCCGCACCTGCGCCAGTTGCTTTCGCTGCTCCCACCAGGGTTGGACTTGCGGCACCCGCTCTTGCTGCGCCCGTAGGCTTCGCTGCTCCAGCGCCAGTTGGCTTCGCTGCTCCAGCTAAGGTCGGCTTTGCTGCTCCCATCGGTGCTCCTCTGGCTGCTCCCTTAGGCGCTCCTTTGGCTGCTCCCTTGGGCGCTCCTTTGGCTGCTCCTTTGGCCGCACCTTGGGCTACTCCATTGGCTGCACCATTGGCCGCTCATTACGCTGCTCCTTATGGCGCTCCTTTGGCAGCTCCCGCACCTTTGGCTCTTGGCCAGAGATACGCGCCTGCACCTTACTTCGTCTAAGCTAGCAACGTCATCAAAGATAGTTGAACTCATCCGACCTCCTATTAGTCGCTAGTCTAGTTAAGTCAAGTATGCTAAGTGTTCATCATGCATTTGTCGACAACAACAACAACAATAACAATCACTTAACCAACACCTAATAAAATATCACTACCCAAATTAGAACAATTGAATCGATCAAGTCTTTGTCAATTTATTTCAAGCACTTTTCTAGTATCTCACGGTCTTGACATGGCTCACACGCTGGAAGAGCGGCACATGCTCGAAAGGCGTATGCGAAATCGGCACCGAATCATAGGTCACATGTGCAATTTTCGTAAGCGGCGCAACGAGCGTGTAGGCGGGGTGATATTCGTGTTGTAGATAGGCGTGTCCAAAATCATTCGCCGTTTGTCGATTATACACGCTCAATAGCGGCGCTGCTGCATGATGTTGATAAATGACTGCCGCCTCAGGGACGCCAAAGTGCAATAACAAAAGCAACGTTTGCAGCGTGAACAACTTGAAAGACCAAATTGTTAACAACAATTAATAAGTGTTTTTTTTCTTATTAAACTTTGTTACCTTTAACATAATGAAGTTAGTTTGAATCCAATGCTCAATTCTTGAAAGAATGTTTGCTAATCGTACGCTTTGAAACCCGACTAAGTCGCTTGTGGCGACTACTCTCATTTTATATGCAGTTCCGTGTTGGTCGTCGCTCAGTTGCATCTGCCGCCAAGCTCGGTCAGTTGAACCGGTTTTCGGTAAGTGTCATGCTTTCCAACTGCCACTATTGCAACTTTGTCAAATCTCGAAACTCGTTTTCAAGTTCAAGTTTAAGACGCAACATGAGACAAGTCGAAACGACCAACGTCAAAGTGTCAGTGACTTGCTTTCCAGCATTTCTTCGAACTAAGTTAGTTGGTCGTTAAAGCCAAGTCAAGATTTTTCAACATATTTTTTTTTTGTTTTATTGTATTTTTTGTTTTTTAGTTTTTAATTTGTTTTCGTTTTTTTTTTTTTTGGGTTTTTGTTAAGTGATGATTGTGGGTTGCTCGGCTACAAGCGAGCTTTGTTTTATCGCGTTGATCGTTTGAACAAGTTTCGGTGTTATTGTTTATGTTGTTTCATGAGTTTAGTCAGCACAGAAAATCGATTACTATAGATTTTATATGCTACCCATTCATAAATTATTGCCACATCGCATTTGTGCGCCATTGTGATGAGCTTCTTTGAACGCTGTAATGATGCAAAGAGCATTGACCTGATTTTCGTTACTATTTTTATTTTTAGCGACTGCAGATTATTTTATTAATTTCCATACGTTTTTAGGTTAACATTTGAAGCGTTGATTTCTATTATTTACAAAAGAAACTTTAAGCCGCAAAGACAAATCATAAAAAAACTTGACAAAATAAGTGATTTGAAAAAAATTTCAAATTAAAGACATTCTAGTATTTCGAACAGCATTTCAAAGTAAACTGATTTAAAATACTCCTACCATTTGTTAACTGACATTTTTGTTTTGTAATCTAATGTTTTAGTCACAATGCACTCAGCATAGAAACCCATTAGCATTTTGACAACGAGAAACCCACACACATGCTCAGCACAGCACAAACAACAAACATATCGCGGCCGAAGATCGCCATGGACAGTGCATGGCTTTGCCACAAAATGCTTGAAAACTGGTTGGTCTATGCAACTGCAAACTAGATCAGAGATTATACAATGACGCCCAAAAGCATAAAATTACAGCAACTATTCTGGCTGCGAGTACGGACACCAAATGCAATAGCAACTACAACTACAACTACAACAAGTGCATGCAACTTTGTTGGTGACTTATAAACCGAGCGAGCACACCCAAGAAATTCAAAGTGCAACTTGCCGCATGCAATAATTCACAATTGTCCCAAAAAAGGCGTTGTCAGACTTTTTGGCCACAGACACATTTGTATGCGTTTGCTTCCTTGTGGACCACTTGCTGGCTGCTGGCTGGTTGATGGCTGCTGGCTGCAGCAGGTGTCCAAAAGTCAATACGCATGCCTGGCAACTGTGCGAGACGGCAAAACAAATTAATTAAATCAGAGCAAGTGTTAAACGGCGTAACGAAAGACAAAATGCGCAAATGTGAACGTCATCATGATGATAGTTGAGTAAGCGCGTGCAACATTGCGTATGAGAACGACGTAATTGTGTGTGAGTGTGCGTGTGAGTGTGCGTTGAGTTAAGTCTCTTGCCAAATGCAACAAAATAAAAGTTGATTAGGCAAAAAATAGCTAGGAATGCCTTCGATTTGCAGTTAGATCATCATCGTGCGACAGCGACAGCGACGATGACTCCTTTTTTGGCTACTTGCAACGGCATCAAGCTAAGCCGCAAGTAAGTATAAAAATTGCTGAGCAATGTTTGTTAGCAACACAAGCAGCTGACTTGGTGACTGAGTGGCAGATCCAAGTGGACGGACCAACACGTAAATCAAAACAAAACTATCAAAGGATAAACAGAAAATATGCTCAAGTTGGTGAGTAACGCAGCGACGGCCATCATGGCTAATTAACTAACTAACATGCCTACAACATTTTCAGTTGCTCCTTGCGTTCGCATTTTGTTTGGCACTACAAGGCAGCCAGGCGAGCATTGGCTTGGGCCATGACTACTATGGCGGTGGCCTAGGTCTTGGCCACTATGGTGGTCTCGGCTTGGGGCATTACGGCGGCCTGGGCCATTATGGCGGTTTGGGCCATTATGGCGGACTTGGTCATTATGGCTTAAGTTTGGGCCACTATGGCGGCGGCTTGGGTCACTACGGCGGCCTTGGTCACTATGGCGGTGGCTTGGGACATTACAGTGCGCCCATTATAACCAAGTCAATCGCGCCCATCATCACTAAGACAATCACGCCCGTCGTTACCAAGACCATTGCACATGCGCCGGTCATAACCAAGAGCTACGGTCTTGGCTTGGGCTTAGGACACGGCTATCTGGGCGGCTTGGGGCACGGCTTGGGCCACGGTTTGGGCCACGGCTTGGGCCATGGCTTGTATGGTCACGGCTTGGGCCTTGGCTTAGGCTACGGCCATGGCTGGTAGACTGACTTGTTAAGGCCGTAAGGTGGTATTTTATTGTTTTTAGCCGTAACACGCATAATTTCAAATTACAAACAGTTAACAAATATAGGAAAATTGCCTTTGAAACGATTGTAAGTTGTAGCATGAGCGACATAATTTTTGTTTAAGTTGTATTAACAAATTGTACACTATAAGAGATTTTAACAAGTCTGTATTTAGAATGATATTTTTAACTGCAATAAAGCTGAGCGACACTCGAAATGCTTTAAGCACAAATTTTCATTCATTCGCCAATGGCCAAATGTTGTTACACTTTTGTTTAAGCCATGTTAATTGTTGTTAGATTTTTCCAACGTTCGCTTTTTGTTAAAACACATTTTTTATACATTTTCAATACACAAATTATATTTTGAATAAATTCTTTTTGAATTTTGTTTGTTCACAACTTCTACAACACTTTAAATGAAAAACAATCACTGAAACAAAATAAAAAATAACAATTGACACATTCAGACTCCTTCTGAAGCTGCTTGAAGCCGCCGCGCTGATACGTTCGTCATTCATCATTCTTCAAACCCACATTAAGAGCGCTTACCAGGGATGACCCAAGCCCAAGCCAATGGGAGCGGCGAGCGGTGCATGACCAATTGTGCGTACGCCCAAGCCGAGACCCAAAGGCGATACCAATGAGCTGTGCGAGAGCGCAATGGGTGCTGGTGCCAATCTGGTAATGGGTGAGGCAATCGAAATCGATGGACCCAACGAGTGACCCAATGAGATGGGCGAGCCCAACAATGGCGAACCGAGCGGTGCGCCCAACAAGGGACCACCTAATGGTGCGCCAATAAGGCCACCATGGATGCCACCAGCCAAGAGTCCTGGTGCGGCAGCAGCGCTGGCAACCAAAGCGAAGGCGAGTACGACCTGTGTAGCAAACGAACGAATCACAAAATATTTAAAACACAAGAAGCCATATGCAAATTCATGCAAGACTTACGTATTTAAACATTCTGCTTGATTTGAGTTGAGTTGCGTTGAGTGGAGTTGTTTTGGGCGTTTGTAGTTGCTTAACTGGCAAGAACACACGTTTTGATAGACTTGCAGTGCAACGCATGCCTTTTTATAGCAAAAAATATTGAAAACTACGGTTTGCAAACTGCATAAACTTGCTAGAATTGCAACAAATACTTTTACTTTTGTTTTGCGTTGTTGTTGTTTACGTTGCAGCCGAAAAAATTGTACAAAGTTCAGTCAACAACTGTAGCGCATAGAGACACACACACACACATAGACATAGGCGGAGGCCGACAGTGACGCTAATGCTGAGGCGGCAACCTATAACTTGAAAAAAAAGAATATTTATATATATTGAGCAAAAAAAATATCAAACTGGAGTCTGGTCGAAAATGGTAGTCTAAGCACTTGGAGGCTGATTGAAACTCGTCTGAGTCGCAGTTACAGTCACAGTCATTCATACATTGGCTCGCTCGCTCACTCACTCACTCAGCCACTCAGGCACTCAGGCACTCAGTCACTACTACAGATACCGCCCGCCGCTTAAGTGGCTGCGCTCTAGCCTTACTCCTCCACCGCCGTTTTCTATAAATTTGATTATGAAAATTGCGCTTAATTTCGCTTGATTTTTTTTGTATAACCATGTATGTTTTTGTCGCAGTAAATTTTGTTTGTTAAGCTTGATTTTGTCGCCAAGACGGATGCTGGGTTTCTTTAACTCGCTCGCTTGTTTACATGCCTGTTTACTTATTTGGTGTCTTAACGAGTTGGCGCGCATTCCCAGCACTGGCAAACGCAACGATAACATTTAAATATATTGTAATATTTAAGGAAACTCATTTTCTTATGCTTGATAAAAATTCTTAGTGAAAAAATTCAAATTGACTTAGCAATCACTTTTGCGTAAATGCAATAACAATGCAACCGGATCAATATTATTATTATTATTATTTAAGTGGGCCAGCAAATTGAAGCAATCGTTTTAAGCCAATCATATTTCATGTGACCATAGAACAAGGCTTTTAATAATATTATAAATAACAAAAGCGACAAAAAAAAAGAAAAAAATTCAATTTCAAGTGATTTTTGGCTGCTGCAATAACTTGCTTACTTGTGCTCAGCCAAACAAAGGTCGGACAGACATGCAGTGCGACAGCTGACAGCAACGTAAGCCAGCGTAAGAGCACTTTGCCTCAGCTGCTGTCGGCTGTGTGCGCCGTCGAGACGCAAGCAAATTTATGTCGGCAAGTGTAAACGTTCTGGACGGCATCAAAGCCAACTGGCTTTATTATTAAGCCAAATGGCACAACCGTATGCACAAGTTGTGCACAATTTTTATGATACTCTTGTTGCCGCCAAAGTTGCCTACCGGCGTTGCGTAAAGTTTGCTTTTTAGAATAAACCAGCATAAAGTGGCAAAAAAGCGCGGCGGCCCACTTGGCTAACAATTATAGCCTAAACGTTTGCGCTCAGCCACATGCAGTTGAGCTGAGCTTCAGTTTAATTGAGCCTGAGAACAACAGAGTCAGTCGTTCGTTGACGATTTTTAATTAAAAGCAATCGTAAGTGCGTAACAGCAAAGCAACGTGCATTTTATTCACATTCAAATAAGCCAATTTTTATTTTTATGATTTGTTCGCCAGTTTTTTTTTTGTATTTTTTTATTGTTGCCTCATGTTTGATAAATCATTTTTTTAATAGCTCTCGAATAGCAATTTTACTTGCAATTAATTTTTTATACCCTTCACGCTTGTGTGCAGAGTATATATGTGTCTAAACCATCTCAAATTCGCCTATTAATAACTCCTTTACTTCTTATATTTTACATAGATCTTGCCATAATTGGTGCCAAGCACTCATGCTGAAAATTATACTTTCTAAAGGTAAAATTATTATATCATGTGTGCAGTGTATTAAATCTTCGAATTGGTCAAAGTTAATTTTCGTGTCACTTGAATTCATTTGCGTGTGAATGAGTTAAATATTCTGCGGGTGTTGGTGGGCGGTGGAAAACAGTTGACAAAAGTTTAGTAAATATTTGAAATTAATTATGACAGCCGGAGGGAAAGACTCACAACTTGTTACTGATCCGATTTATTGGCCGAAATTGCTTTTAAGTGGCAACAGTCAGTGCATTGAGGGTTACATTTTGAAAGTGAACTTATGGAAATTTCATTAATTGGCTCATATTTTTTTTCGCTTCACTTGCTATGCTATTTGTTATAGCGTATGTCAGTTCAATTAGTGAATTCAAAATTTCTGACGCCAAAAGCGATCATGTCAGGCCTGAAACTAAGCTGACTAAGGCAGCACAGCGCAATCGAATCTAATCGCTGTGATAAATTAATTAAAAAACGTGAGTTCGGTGATACCAAACAGCTTGATGAACAATTTTCTTGTAATTTGTGCATTTCAATCAAGTTGCCTCGCGCAATAGACAACCGAAAATAAATTCAGATGCCATAAAGAACAAGAAGTTATTGATTTCGGCAGTGACAATGATTTAATACTCTTTACAAGATATTTTATAAAGAAATCTTTGCGTTAATATTTTTTTTTTATTGTAAGCCTTGGATCTGCAAAACTGAAGTTTACACAGGCTGACCAATTATTGGATCGCAAAGTTTTCATATGTATATCTCTTGTAAAAATTCACACAAATGTTAAAGTATACAAGGGTGGTGGCGTGCACAAATCTTACAAGCCTCGAGGAGTGAACACGCAACAAGTTAAACATGTTGAAAATATGATTTACATTGTAACAACAAAAAAGAAAAATGAAAAAAAAAAATACCATGAGACTGAAATCATTTCCGACGGCTAAATGAGTTGCAAATATTGGTTGACTAAATTTAATGGTGGGGCGAGTAGGTGCAGAGCAGGTGGTTCATTTGCAGTTGGGGCGTGAAAAACGGGAGCGAAACATAATTCTAATTATGCACAGTTTGTGGAAGAAACGCCACTTTGATTTTATTAAAAGGTGGCAACATTAACGGCAAACCATTGAAATTTCATTGTAATATTAATATTAAAATACTTTGAATTAAGTACAACGGGGCGTATGATGGCTGCTGGACCTGAGGCGTGCTTGCAACTAACAGTGCAAATATCAAAGGCCGTTGATTTCAAAGAGCAAACGATCTGCGATTGTTGCACTCGATTGCAATGATTACGAATTTTAATTAAAATGCATAACTTGCAGTGGAAAACCATTTACCACACTGCTGTCAATGGGTGCGGTGCGGGCTGGCAAAGAGAGTCAAAGCACAGTGTAAAATTAAGGCAGGGCAAGGCCATCCGGCATGTGCTCATTCAATTAATATGAAGTAGGAGAGGAAATGCAAACTTGCAACTAATTTATTTGAACAAAGAAAACAAAAGCAAACCGTATTAGAACTGAGATACAAATTTTCTCTTTGTCTTTATAACCGTTAGAAATTACAAAGAAATAACAAAACAAGTTTATGGTTGCATTTTATATTTTTAACAAACAAAGTCTTTATTCGAAGTGAAGATCAGATGAGAAACTTATTTACTTCTTCAGAATTGGAACAACTGGTGAAGCAGCGGCAACAACTGGAGCAGCAGCGTAGGTGGTGTAAGCAGCTGGGTAAGCGGCGCTGTGAGCTACAGAGTGGGCAGAGTAGCTGCTGGCGTAGGGTGCAATGTAGGGAGCATAGCCCGCGGTGTAAGTGGCCACGGCTGGCAAACCTGCGGTGTAGGCCAATGGAGTGTTGTAGGCAACAGCTGCGGGAGCCAAGAGTCCTGGGTTAGCAGCACCGAAGGCAACAGCGAAGAGAGCGAAGAAGCAGACAGCAGCCTGGTAAATAAAAATAATTAAATGGTTAGTTGAAGATCCTTCACAGCACTCTGATTAAAACTTACGAATTTGAACATATTGATTGATTTTTGGTTGTGGTGTTGTTGAACTGAAGTTCCAAATGTTTTTGATGTCTCACTAAAATTCGGTAGCGACTTATATATCCAAATGAATGAGTAACTAAATATTGCTACTGTATAAGCAAGTGCAAGTATCCTTGACTGAAAAGTGCGCTTGGACTGATTAAACAGAAAATCAATGCAAAACAACACAGAAAAACCAAAAAAAAAAACAAAATTCATTTAAATTGACTTTGCATTCATTCAAGTAATTGTCATACGTGAAATAGTTTCAAACGCGATTGGTAAATAACACAAGTAGCGAACGCACGTGAACTCAAGGCGGACAAAGGCGTATAGCGCGAGCTGATGGTATTTTGATAGCATAATATTGAAGTTAGATGAAGTAATTGTCTGCGTTTGTTGGTTATAAAGCAGAGAATATATTAGACAACATAGTTTGATCCGCATTCGCGTTCTTAACATGTTCAACACGTCGGGATTTGATCATAAAGACTTGACAATTTATGAGGTTGCAAATATACCATATTATTGACGTTGAGTCTTAGACGGAAACCTTAAGAATGTTAAGTAATCTTATCTACACGTAGTTATTTTTACTCTTAAGTCACATGATTATGCTTATTGTTTATTTTTATGCCTTAAAATTAAAAGATATCATATCGCACATAAATCCAACACTGCCGAAACTTTCAATATAAACTTTTCAAAAATAATGATATACTTTGCGTTTTTCATGGCTTGCATTTTAAACTGAAAAGTAGAAAAAAACCCTACCTAAGGCGACTACTTTAACGAACACTCACTGCGCTTAAAATTAAGACAAGGTGAAGGTAATATCGTAAAAAAACGCAAACGTTTTTGAAATCGCGACTAGGATGCGTACCGAAAGCAAGTGTTGACCTCAGCAGAGTTCGCTGCATGCATTCAAATTAATACAAGTTGTCATGGTTGTGCACTTCAAGGCTCTTAGCATTACTGTTGAACCCGAGTTTAGTATAAAATGTTTTAAAAATTTGGAAATTGACATCAAAAACATTTGGAACTTCAGTTCAACAACACCACAACCAAAAATCAATCAATATGTTCAAATTCGTAAGTTTTATTCAGAGTGCTGTGAATCAGGATCTTCAACTAATTATTAAATTATTTTTATTTATCAGGCTGCTGTCTGCTTCTTCGCTCTCTTCGCTGTTGCCTTCGGTGCTGCTAACCCAGGACTCTTGGCCCCCGCAGCTGTTGCCTACAACACTCCATTGGCCTACTCCGCAGGTTTGCCCGCCGTGGCCACCTACACCGCCGGCTATGCTCCCTACATTGCACCCTACGCCAGCAGCTACTCTGCTCACTCTGTAGCTCACAGTGCCGCTTACCCAGCTGCTTACACCACCTACGCTGCCGCTCCAGTTGTTGCCGCTGCTTCCCCAGTTGTTGCCGCCGCTGCTATCCCAGTCCTGAAGAAATAGATTTGAATATGACTTTGAATAAACAATTATAACGAAAAATACTCAATTTTTATTATTTTCTTTGAACCCAAAACATACAATTCCAATGTTGATCTAATAATCATTTTTAAATTATGCACATTTACTTAAAATAGTAAATACCATATTAGGAAGTATAAAAATTAGTAACAGATTTGTTCTAATCTTCTGCTTTGGATTAAAAAAAAACTATAATGCGAACTGAAATTATTATCAGCGTACTTGTACCGTCGGTATTCATACAACATAGTGCGATTTGGCTTCGACGAGTTTTGGGGTTTTACGCGTAAACTTGGAGTACGTGGCTTGGGTCTTTATTTTTTCGTTTGAATTTTTTTTTTTTAGAACCATTGTCTTTGACTTGAATATTTTTACTTTCGGCTTTGTTTGCATCTATTTCGGCGCTTTGATCAAATCTAGTTCCAATTGTGCGATAACATAAAAACCACTTTCCAAAGCATAAGTTTCTCTCTGAAACAAAGTGGAAGTGGAAGAACCCAACGTAAATATTAAGCAAGTTCTCATTTGTACTTTGATAGGGAAATAATGTAAGACTTGATTATTTGTTATATTAAAATCATACAAATGGTCGAAATTAATTTGTATCTCTCCCCCTTTATTAGTCATTATATATGTACATATATGAAAAATGTACCCTTCATCAAAAAAGTTTATTTTATTATAAGTAGAAAATTGTCTTATTCTTAAAAGCCATTTGATTGAAATCGGTTATCCAAACTAAGAGATAAACTTTAACCTTTATCAAAATCAGAATCAGAATTTACCAGTCAAGTAAACATAAATCATTATGCAACTTGACATTTATCTTTACAATAAATAATAAATGCTGCACAAATATGTGTGTACGTTTGATACAAATTTCATTTATTTAAAACATTTCACAATTTATTTTTCGTTATTAAAACTAAGAAAATTAAAAGGAAAAGGAAAAGCAAGAAAACCAAACAACAATGAATAACAAAATGGGTGCGGTGGATTTTGGATTGGGGTTCTTGTCATATGCAAATCGCTTCAATCAAAGTTTTGCATTATCGAAGGGATACATTTTGTTTGTCTGATTTATGTGGAAATATAAGTTTTGTGAAGTCCTTTCGTAAGAATGCGTAGGTTGATTGAATTGCCAGTCAGTGCCGTATCAGTGTTAGTGCATTGCATTGCGAGCAGCCTTAACGGTAGTAGGCGTATGGGTAAGCGGAGTAGGCGGAGTAGGCTGAGGCATAAGGATAAGCAGAGTAGGCAGCAGCCACAGGCGCGGTATAAGCTGCAGTGTAGGCAGCGGAGTAAGGTGAGGCGGCGACATAGGGTGAAGAGTAGGCGCTATAAGCGAGTGGAGCTGCGATAAGTTGTGGCTTGGCAGCAACGCAAGCGATGATAGCGAACAGGCAGATGGCGAACTATAAGTTTTAAACACGGATAATTATTATTAATTTCACAAGAGAGATAATCCTGCTCCTGGCGATACTTACGAATTTGAACATTTTGCTTGAGTGTTTTGTTGGTTGGTTGTTTGTATTTGCTTCTAAATGAAGTGTTCTACGTTGACTGATGACAACTAACGAATTCATCAGCAATTTATAAGCGAAATTGTCTTTACGAATCTAGTTGAAAACCCTTGCGACGCCTTCACACTTTGTTTCAATTGTACGTGTTTATTATGCACGACAGAACCAAGACAGGCGGCAACGACTCAGACTCTTGCCAAATTCGTCAACAATTTGACGCAAATGTTAGTGGACGCAACCAGGGGTGAAGGGGTGAAGATGGCCAGTGATCGTGCTGTTTGTCGCCAGAATCCGAGCCAATGAAATCGAAAACTATTTACTTACATTACAACTTTTGGTTTCATTTGCCTTCGAACGTAATAAATATTTTTAAACGTGACGAACTAAAATGTAAAAAAGAAATAACAAAAATTGGCATAAATATTGAACAAGTCAAAGATGCGTGCTCTGCATGACAAATAGCCGAAGGCAGTGCTGCTCAAATTGTTAACACGAAGGTTTCAGTCGGAACTGACAGCAGTGCAGTGCCTTATTAGGTCTACGCAGAAGCTTACAATGTGACACTCGATATGGCGAACGCGATATTTGTGACCCACTGACCAACACCGACCTTTCAATAAAACCAAACTGTTGCACTCGGACTGAGTTCATTTGCTAAGTTTTGCTCTTGTGATTGAAAACAAAATCGACTGAGAATGTATAAGCAATTGTTAAGTCTGAAGCGACACAAAACAAAAGACAAAATGCTTGTCAGCAACAACAACACAAAAACGTCTTCAACACCAACAACAACAACAAGATTATCCTCAAAGAAAGACAAAGAAACAAAGCAGTCCTCAATCGCCGCTATTTTGGTGCGTTATACGAAAATTTCCGAAGCCGATGATGTTGCCAGCAACATTGAGTGCAGCGCAACATGTTGCTGCAATACTGCAAGCCCAGCCGAACAACATGACAAATGTTGCAGCGAAAACCAATGCAATACGAGCTGCGCCATTTGCACGTACGCCGGTCCAAGCTCAACTACAGTCGCCACACACATACTCGACTCGGTGCCACTAAATTGCATTGCTGCCATACGCGCCGCACAACAACGAGCAACATGTTGCTTCGACCACTGTGGGTCGTCGGCAACATCACCTGCGCCACCGATGCTTGCATGTTGCTCATCAACGCGTCTTTTATGGGCGTTGCAATTAAACTTATTTCGTTAAATGTTTGCTATTTTTATCATTAAATATTAAAATAAACTTTTTGAAAGTATTTTCTGTTTTTATTTATTTAATTATTTATTGTTAAATTGTGTTTGCATCCTCTTTTAAATGAGCCACGCGTGTTTGTAATTTTTAATGCGTGTCATTTTGCTTACTCACAAAAAATTGAAATGCTTATCATTAACAAACGACGGTGCAATTGATTCGAATTGCTTATTTCAAGCCATATTGGATTTATTTTCAATTGAGATATTTGACATTTATTGAGTGAAAAATGTCGTTACAAAAATTACGTTTTTTGCTTAAATATAAAAATATGTAAATGATACATTTAAATCCATAAAAGAAAAAAATACAAACTCAGTTCTATTTTAGTTAGAATAAAAATCATTTTATTTAATTTAAAGATTGTTATCACATTTTTTTGTATTATTTTCTGTCAGAACATTCTCGTACAGTCAGGTCCAAAATATTTACAACAGTGTCGCAAAGTTGAATTTGTGTTAGGCACATTTACAAAACAGTAGTGTAGCCAGCGGCATAAGGATAAGCGCTGTAGGCAGCGGCCACAGGTGCGGTGTAAGCGGCAGCAACTGGTGATGCATAAGCGGCAGCAATTGGCGCTGAGTAGGCGGCAGCAACAGGTGCGGTATAAGCGGCAGCAACTACTGGCGCAGCAGCGATGCCATTGAAGTTACGTGCAACGTATTGCGAGCTCGTGGCGGTCACGACACCCGCGGGTGCTGCAATGACTGGCGCACTGTAAGCGGCCAACACGGCGGGCTTGGCAGCGGCGCAGCTGATGAGCGCGAAGAGGGCAATGAGTGCAGACTACAAAAAATCATAAAAATTATTTTAATGAACTAAAATAAAATATAATTCCAATCGTAATCCTTACCAATTTGAACATGTTGAAAATTATAGTTTGTTGGTTTTTGTGTTGCTGAATTCGGCTACAAAATTTGACTATGGCTTATTGAGAAACGAATTACGCTTTTATAGTCAAACTGCAAACGAACGCAAAATGCAAAATTTGTTATATTTTGTTTTTTATTTTATTTATTTTTCGTTTATTTTATGAATTTTATTTAATTTCTGTTCTACGTTTACTTTATTTGTTGGAGATATACAGACAAGCAAACAAAGCAATGGCAACAACAAAAAAAAATGTCGTTCCCGACAACTGCGGCGACTTCGCTGTGTTTTTTTTTTCAGTGCCAAATCGATGAACGTGCCTGGCAGATGCTCTAGCCGTTTGATTTCTGGCCCAAATTGGTCAAGCGGTCGTTTATATATTTCATGCACGTAGTAATAGTTTTTTTTTTCATATACATTTTGTACGTAGTTTGATTGACTTAGTCGCGGTCAACACTAGTAGCGCCCTGTCGTGATTTACGAGCTGCGTCGGTGTCATTAAACAACCCATTTTATGTACGAGTCTCTGCAATCGCCATGAAAATGAGTCTAATTAGTCGCGCAGTACACCTGCGAGCGACTACGCCAACATGATTCATTTGAATTTGTATGTAAAAACATTTGACATATTTGGCAGACAACGAACTAATTGGCAAATACTTTGCACATCACTCAGTTGACGAGCCAACAGAAATTATTGGCAGGACTTGAGTACATGTCTTGCATTAACATATTGCGAAGGTCATTAGGCTTGTGCGTTGTACAAAATATCGCACATATAGCATATATAGTAACCGACTTTTGACATTAGGCATGGCTTGCAGGTCACTCGAAGCAGCTGAACTCATGTCAAAAGACCATTTGTCTTGCATCACCATGAGTCGACAAAATAGTATAAAAAACAACACGAAATTATTTATACAACATTGTGCATGTGTTAGGTTGATTGTGCCGCAATTTGTGTTTCATGTAAATTTCGGCGAATTTGCATTCAAGTTGCACTTAATTGATGCATAATATGCGTCACTAGACGCCGTGCACATTTGGGTCAACCAAGTGGCGACACAAATTGAAACATTGGTGTAGTATTCATTGCGCGCCATTATCATAGCACACAGTCGAAGTAAATGCTTGTAAAAATAACTGCAATACATTTTCATACAACATGTCTAATTATCTGCCACCATGCAAGCCGTCTCGAAATAATACTTCAAAATCATTACTATATGCCATTTTCTCGCTATGAACTAAAGAAAACAAATTCTTATCGGTCCGTACGCCGCCAGCGCTGCTGCTATATAAGCCGACTTGTCCGATATCGGCGCACATACAGATGCATGCCTCAGTATATATATGATATGCCGATATTGTTGATGCGTCGCAAAACGACTTCCTTGTCTTTGAGTGGCGCGCTTGTCGTGCAGTTTTCTGCTGAGTTTCAAGACGTGCGGTTGCAGCATCTTCAATTCGATACGCCTACAATGCGCCTACTGAGCCTTATGCTGTTACTGTTGCTCCTCGAACGGCAGAGTTGTGCCTCGGGTGATGTTTTTCTTACTTGCGATGAGTTTGATCAGCATGTGTTCATGGATAGCAACGATCCCTATTGCACCGTGACGGGGTTCATAGTCACGCACAGTCAAAATGTCGTTGTGAAGAATTACATACCCGGCAATGCCATACGCTTTATGAAATTCTACGACTCGACGTTGCTTTATGTGCCATTCCATCTGTTCGAGACATTCGCCAATCTGAAAACGCTCGATGTGTCCTTCACAAGCATACTCGAGCTGACGCGCAACACTTTCAGCGCCGCCAGTAATCTCACATATCTGAACATAAGCAACAATAATCTCACGAATATCGCGACATCTGTTTTTATTGGCGCAAATAGTTTAATACGCTTGGACTTGAGCGGCAATAAGATTAATGAGCTGAATGTGAACGCCTTTTGTGGTCTGCGCGCTTTGAATAAATTGCAGCTGTCGAACAACAAGCTCAGCAACATACCGAAGGATATATTCAAGGACAATGATTATCTGGAATCTGTGTCACTCGAAACCAATCAACTGAGCTACATTGAACCGGAAGTTTTCAGCCGTATGCGGCGCATCAAGGAAGTGAATCTATCGAACAATCGCCTGTTGCGCATACATCCGGACACATTCACGGAGGCGGCAAGTCTTGAGAACTTACTGCTCGCCTCCAATAATCTGCACGTCTTCCAGCTGAGCAACAAGAGCATCGTGCATCAGCTACACTTGGACTACAATCACTTGACGAATCTGACAATCAACGGCACGCGTTTTGTACGCGCCAACTACAACAACATCAGCGCCATCAATGTGCATCAGGCGCTGCAGTTGGAGACGCTCGAGCTACGTTCGAATCGCATGGCGAATATTGCGCATGTACGCAATCTAACGGCGCTGCTGCACTTGGATCTCTCCTATAATCCCATCGGCCAGTTGAATGTGAGCACATTTGCGCGCCTGAAGCGTTTACGCAACTTGTATCTGCGTGGCATTGGACTGCGACACCTCAACTTTGGCATGTTTTCGAAGCAATCGTACCTCGAAATACTCGACTTGGCCTTCAATAATCTGACCAGACTGAACTTGGACGTGTTCGTGCCGTATTTGACGACATTGCGTCAGTTTTTCGTCGATGGCAATGACTTGTATGAATTGCAGGGCAATCGTAGCTTCACCGAAGCCTTTCCCAATCTACTCAAGTTGGGCATTTCACGCAATCGCTTCAATTGCTCATATCTCCATCATTTGCTCATACCGCCTTACCTCGCCGAAGCGGTCGTCTTGAACATTGAGCCGGACATGAGCATTGAGGAGACACCACACATACGTGATGTGTCGTGCGTAAGCAACATGTGGCACGAGCAGACTGCGCCAAATGCGATTGCGCTGGGCCAGCCGGCTGTCGGCAAGGCTGAGGCAGAGGACTCGAACGATTTGACTGAGCTGAGCGCATTGCAGCAACAATTGCGTCTTTTACGCGCACATGAGCGCAGCCTGGCCATGCACTTATTTTACATGAAGACGTTCTTCTATGTTGTGGGCACGATTGTTTTGTGTGGCGTTTTTACTTTGGTGTTGCTGAAATACCGGAAGACACGTCGCTCCGGTCGCTACGAAGGCGGCAGCATCATTTTCCATTCCGATGGCACGGTCAATACACAAGTGGCGGTCTAAGGGCAACATGCAGAGGAGTGCTTATTTGTATAAGTCGGTTTTAAGTTTGAAGTTTAAGTTAAGTTTTTTGTTATCGTCATGAAACTTTGACGCTTTCGTTCATTCATGCATGCGGCGGCAATGCAATGATTTATCAGTTGGAGTTATCGTGTTATTTTGTCTACAATAAAAATAAACGGCGAGAAAATATGCGTACTTCCTGCCTTGACTTCTTGATAGAGATAATAAAAAATCAAAGACCTTGAGCCAAGCGAAAGATTCAAAGAGAAAAACAAATAATAATTTCAGACAATTTGTTTTTATTTTTTTGTAAATTAATAAAAAAATAAAAAAAATCACTATTAATAAAAAATAAAAAAAATCACAAGTGTCGCAAAAGCAAAACAATCTTTTTACAGAACATTTTTTATGCTTTCGAAATTAAACAGAAAAAACAATAGACCGAAAACTATAAACAAAGCTTCTACTTCTTCAACAGCAAAGGCGCGGTGTATGCGGCAGCGTAAGGTGAGGCGACGTATGGCGATGCGACGTAAGGTGAGGCGACGTAAGGCGATGCGACGTAAGGCGAAGCGACGTATGGTGAGGCAGCAGCAACATAGGGCGATGCAACGTAGGGCGCAGCAAAGTTGCCATGATATTCACGTGAGTAGACGGCAGCAGCAGGTGCGGCAGCCACAAGCGGTGCGCTGTAGGCGAGTGGCGCAACAATGCCAGGCTTGGCGGCGACGCAGGCAACGAGCGCCAGGACAACGATAGCGATGAACTTGTACATGTTGAAGTGAGTTGGTTTGTTGATTGTTTGCTGCACACTTGTAAGACACACAAAACGGTTTTAATGCGCTAGTCACTGCGCAGCATAGTTTATATACTGAAGCAGACAGAAAAGCAACATTGCTCAAGTCAAGCGCACACACGAAGACATCCTTGGTATTTGGCGCGTGCTAACCTCGAAGCACAAATCCAACGACTTGACAAAATTTTCGGCTGTCTCTTCTGGTCAAATAGAAAAAAAACGCAGTACGGCAAGAAATCACATTAAAATTATTTATTGATGGGCAATTGTTAATTGCGGCACTGCGTACGCGACTACACTAATGAATGTTTTTTTTTTTTGTTGGTTTTTTTTCCCCCTTTTCCTCATTGAGTTGCTTGGTTTCTTATCGGAATTTGAGTGCTTTGTGCGTTTGGCATACGAAATGCGTTTGGTTGGTTTACCTTCTGCTTTTGTATAATTTGTGGCTCTTTAGCATTTTGGCTTCCTAGCAGAAATTTTAAGTTTCATGTAAAACACTTTGTTTGTAGAGTTGTCAACGTTGTTGTTCTCAAGGTATTTCCATGAATTTTTTGAGCCAGTTGTTTGCCTATTTAATGGCGCGAAATTGCTCAGTTTGGCATCAAAACAGTTTTGTTTGTCTTCAAGTAAGCAACAGCAACAGCAATCAACCAACCAACTCACTACAACATGTTCAAGTTCATCGCAATCGTTGTCCTGGCCCTCGTTGCCTGCGTCGCCGCCAAGCCTGGCATTGTTGCGCCTTTGGCCTACAGCTCGCCCTACGTCGCCTCACCATATGTGGCTGCCTCGCCTTATGTGGCCGCTGCTTCGCCTTACGTCGCTGCCTCGCCTTACGTCGCCTCGCCATACGTTGCCTCACCATACGTCGCCTCGCCTTACGTTGCCTCGCCTTACGCTGCTGCCTACACCTCACCTCTGCTGTTGAAGAAGTAAAGCGGAAACAATACAACGCAGGACGACGCATAAGATTTCCATAACAAAATGAATGACGAAAAAAAAAGCAAATAAATAAACGATTCGTAGTAAACAACGAAAACACACATTTAGCATTTTATTTTGAAAGTTACAGTTTTTTGTTACTCAGCAAATATTCTCATTCGATTTCCTAATCGTAGGCCTCTTCTTGCCTACGCTGACTTTGTGCCGCACATTGTTTTTGTTATTGTTCATGCTATTTGGCGCACTTTGAGTCTAATATATAGTCTAATATCTGCCGCTGACAGCCAACGCATGTGCACATCAAAAACAAATCAAAACAACGGTTACGTCAAACTCAAATGCCTACAAAGCTTACGTATTATTTTTGACAAAAATCACATTCACTCTGCCCGCCTCACTGCTATCCGTGAAGGTGTAAGCACGCCTGCCGCCAAAACTTGCGCTCGTTTCGAAATTCAACGAGAAACCAAAATTAAGTGAGAAATTGAATGGTCCCAAATTGAAATTTGAATTTGGCCTTGTTTGCTTCTTCTTCTTCTTTTTCTTCTTGGAACTTTCATGTTGCTGCTTCGAAGTGCTTTGAAAAGTATTGCTTATAATGCTGTAGAGCGAGTTTGTCGAATGTTGCATCATATGATAGAATCGAAATGCCATGCTTTGTAATTGTGCAAAGAACATATTTGGCTGCAGGCCATATTTGCTTGTGTGATTGGCAGCGAGCATAATCGGCTCATCCTCATACGTAGCATCGGTATAAATGTCATACTCCTCGCTTGACAGTTCAAAGTTCGTCGTGGTAGTTGCCAACTCCGAAAGCGACGCGAGTTGTGCGAACTGCAGCAGACCGGCAATGAATATGCCAAGGCAGACTGGAAGGTAAGACGTTATTTTCAGACTGAGCTATGTCGAGCAACTCAACGGCACACTTACTGATGGCTTGGCGTAGCATTTTAAAGCTACTTGGATACACTTGAATACACAAAAAAGTTATCTCAAGAACGATTTCAACTGATGTGTGAACGGCTTAAACTTCTAACAAAGACTCAGCTCAGCTTAAAGAAAATGCAAGCGTTAAGCCTTGAAGAGTTGAACTCGCTTGTGCCATGACTGTATGCTGCCTGCTTTGCCTTCTTCCGAGACATATTAATGTTGTCTCTGCACGCAGATGTAATCTTGGGTCCATCTTTGGTTCGTTGATCTTTAACGTGCGTGTGATCAAACGGACAATGCAAGCTGATCGTCAGTTTCTTCACTAACCCCCCCTTAACACCTTTTGCTTAACACTTAAAAAGCAATCAGAACAGCAGAAGGTCTCTGGCATTAATTAGTCAAAACACAAAATTATGGC
Source organism: Phortica magna (assembly GCA_037044515.1). Taxonomy (NCBI): domain Eukaryota; kingdom Metazoa; phylum Arthropoda; class Insecta; order Diptera; family Drosophilidae; genus Phortica; species Phortica magna. The sequence goes on from JBAMBP010002567.1 coordinate 121,252, forward strand.
AAGCAAATCATGTCTTTATTAAGTTCGCTTGCATTGCATCATGTTTACAGCGGCTTCATTGCACTGCCAGTCACTGTCAGCCAGGCTGTCAAGTCATTTGTTGGCCCTCTACCAGCCGTGCAGACCATGTAGACCAATGCCCTGATGATGAATGACAGGCGAGACAATTCGGTGCGTTGCGATGACGGGACGCACCACGTGCACGGTGGGCACATGTATGGGCGCGTGTATGGCATGAATGGGCGCATGCACCGCGCCGGACAAGATCGGCGCCGAGTGCAGATAGCCGGGCTTGGCCACAGCGGACATGGCGCAAAGCGACAATATGATGAACTGCAAGGCAGAAAAGGATATAAAATAGTTTGTCTAAAATATATATTTTTTTCAAATTACCAATTTGAACATTTTTCGATTTTTAGTTGCTGATTTGCCGTACTGCGTTGTTTGCTGCTGTTCAGACTGAATGCGTTTTGTTGTCGCTTGTGCAGCCGCGACGAGCTTATATAATGCTCAGTTTCTGCCGCTGTGGCGCGACCTTGCAAGACTTTGACAACGTTACCACTTGATAGTGTTGCAAGTCAAGTCACTGAGGCGTGTGTGCCACTAAATGTGTGCAACCAAAGCGGCTTGACTTTGATTGTTTGCTGCGTGTTAAGTTTCCTTGGTTTATTGCAACATTTGCGTGTGCTGCTGTCATTATTCGATATCAGTTAACATTAAAGCTTATTGCAAAAATAATAAAAATGCTGCGCAACGCAAAATGATTGCGCAAAAAAATATACAATTAGGCACAATAAAGTACACAAAAGGCGTGCGTAGGATTTTGTTATTCTGTAGCAAATACGAGGAAAACAATGCGGCACTATAAGCGCGTAGTAGCATAATGAGCCAACGCTTCAGAACGCTCGCATTTCTACGACTTTGCTCAGGCATATTTTTTCTTAAAAGAAAAGGTATTTTTTCAAGGGCACAAATAGAAAAGTTTTACGCGCGCCTACCATGACAATGGCTAACCTTGAAAATGGCGGCTTACCGGAAATGCGTAATAAAAAATAAGCAAAGGAAAAACTTCGCACGAAATAAACAACAAAATATATGTAAGTAAATGCTCAATAAATAAACAGAATTTGCAAGCAAAACATGAAAACGGTGCCGGGCGGAGGCGCAGAATTCATGCCCACAGTCAAAAGGAGACTTGAGTCTAAAGGAGAGAAAAACGAGTTTGTTTATTTTAATTTTTGTTACTTTTTTTTTATATTTTTTTTATTTTTGTGCTTGTACAAGTCCAAGTCCACTTCAGCATCATCATAGATTACGTAGAAAAAAAATACGACAACAAGAAGCAACAACTAAGCAACTTTAAGCGAAGTTGAGTGGCAAAGAAAATACATGCCACATGTAGCACTATAAATAGTTAGCATTGCAACTCGAGACGACGACGACTTGGGCTTGGGTTTGTTGAAAACTGCACATTGGGGAATTGTCGTTGCAATCAATGTTAAGTTGCTGGGATTTTAAGGGTTCTTAGGCACAAGAGATCTGCCAACGCCAACAATCGAGCGCTAAGGCACGTATCAAGACTAAACTTGAAAGGCATGGCAAATTAAAGTCACATATACTTACATTGGCACATGATGTCTTGGTCTTGGTCTTGACCTTGTGTGTTGTTACCGGTTGTTGATTTGGTCGCTCTTGTGCATCGGCATTTGGTATAAATAGCGCTACGCATGGCCAAGGATCAAACAGTGCAACTCACGACGCTTCACGGTGACCATTGGAAAATTCAGAGAAAAAATGTACAAATTGGTGAGTAACATTTACTTATATACTCAAAAACCCTACACTTCACTTATTGTTGCTATTCTCATGCCAACCAACAGTTGATTGTGGCTTGTCTGCTTGGCCTGGCGTTGGGCAGCGGCGAATTGTATGCAACCACTTACTATGCGCCCGGACATGGCCATAAGCCGCCAGCCGTGGTCTATGCACGCTCGCCCGCTGCTGTGTTGCCATTGGCCTATGCGCGTTACTATGTGCCGGCAACGGGCTCGGAGGTGCACACCTACAACAGCGTCGAAACGCCCAACTCCTTCCAGCAACAGTATCGCGCCGACTACAAGCCGCTGGCTTATGAGTATGTCTACTGAAGGGTATCGTTTATTGACAACACATGAACATTCCCGAAAAACTTGAATAAAATGATGTGCAATTAAAATATTTGATTTGTCTTTTCTTAAACGTTTGCTGGAAATGCTTTGATTTAAATTCCTACACAGCTGCAAAGTAGGCGCGCTAATTGGCTTTACTTTGGCCTAAGTAACACATGTGAAAAGGTGATTTCCCTTGACAACAAATCTTTATTGAAAAGCATATTGCATAAAAGCTGGCCTAACAAAGCGGCTTGGCTTGGCCTGAGTTGGCTTGGCTTGGGTGCATAGGCAAATGTACTCGTCGCGACGCCAGCCAAACTCATCTCAACTCAACTCAACTCATCTCAAGTCATCTCTTTATGTTGTCATGTAAATTGCGCACATGTCAGCGTGCGAACAATGAAATAACAAGAGCAAAACAACTTCCCTGCTTGTGTGTCGATTCTTTTTTTGGTTTTTCGTGCCAAAGTCAAATCAATTTCAAAATTGACCTTAACGCAGGTCAGTCGACGTCTGATAAACTCATTTTGTATTGAATTGAAACATTTTGAAGAATCAAAACATTTGCCTAAAAGCTTTTACTATTGCCCAAAGGGGCAATCTTGTACAATTCGGCTATCGTATTACGCCGTGCGGTGTTATTAACCTGGCCAACATGTAAACATGCCCGTTGGCCGAGAACAATAAAACGCGCTCGCCATGAACTTGCGACACGCAGCAAGGCCAAAAAAAAAACCAACAAGACACCAAACTAAAACCAAAATAAACAAGACCAATCGAAGCGATACGAAATGGAGTGAAATTTATAGAAATGTTTTTAAAGCGAAACGTTGAAATTTGTTTTTGTTTTTGTATTTGTTTTTGTATTTGTTTTGGATCTTTGCTATTTTCAAAAACTTGTGCGTCATTGGCACATTATTCTTGCTCAAAGGAAGCCAAACAAAATCAAAAGTCGCACACTGCAATGTGACCTGTGTGCGTACGTTTGTGCTTGTGTGTGTGTGTGTGTGTTTGCTTGAGTTCGACTGCGTGCTTTGAGCAGCACAAATGAGTGGCAACAAGTTGCAAATAGTAACAGAAACATTTGCCACCGCCTTTTGCTACTTGCATCTGCTTTTGAATTGACTTTTGATTTTCCTGTGTGGGTGTGTGTGTGTGTGTGTGAATTGTGGAAAACGTGACTTGCCACAGTCACATGTCTGATTTGCAAGCATCATGCCGGCACACGCAAAATAACCATGGCTTTGGTGAAGTTTACTCATTTTCTATGCATTCATTTACAATTCCTTTGCGTTAATTAATCAAGCTGTAATTAACATAGACGGCACATAGCTGCCGTTGTATGCCACAATGTTTGCCACGCGCGGCACTCCGATGATGGTAATTTGAGCCTTTGATTATTAGATAACCAAATGGAAATAACTATGGTTAGCACATTCGAGTATCGGTCAAAGAAATTGAAATAGACAAAGCAACCCAACTTGTACGCTTTGAGTAAAGTTGGACTTAAGCAATTAAATAGCAAATAAGGTTTGCATATAACATAAAAAAATAAGTGCAGCAGCAACAGATTAGCCTTGAGCAGGCAACAAGTCTTGCACAAGTTCAAGGCGAAACGCAATAAAGTTCAAAGCATAAATTTTGCAACCAGAAGAAAAACAACTTGAAAGCGACGCAGTTTGCCGATAAAATAAACAAGATACGTTCATGCAATACTAATACTTGTTAAGGTGAAAAAACACAAAAAAAGTAATCAGAACTTGCTACAAATAATGTGCAACAGCAACTGAATGAGGCAGTAAATCGATCGATCTAGAAGCACAACGTGCAACGCAGTTTCTTGCAAAGCCTGTCTAGGCTGTTTCTGCTTGGCCTGCCTTCTTGGTCTGCTCTGGTCTGGACGGGCCTCGCCTGACTTGGCCTGTGCGCCACTAATGCGTATATAAGCGTAGACAAAGTCGCAACAACTACGCAATAGCCAAACGTCGCGCCATTTGAGAAGACAGCAGCAACTCATATTCATATTGAAGTAACTGAATACAAACAAAATTCAAAATGCGTTACACAATTGTGGCAAGTAAAACTTATGTTTAGGCAACAAACAAAAAATATTAAAAAAATACATTTCACAGTGTCTGTTAATGCTCGCGCTCAGCTGTAACAAAGCCGCAGCTAAGCCGGTCGTTTCGGTGGGCTTCAACTACTATCAGCCCGGCTATCACAATGCGCCCGCGCCTTACTACAACAACTACTACGAGACGCCGTATCCGATCAACTATCATTATCCGTATGCAGCGCAAGGCACGCACTATGCAGCGGGCTTCAATGCCTTCAACGTTGGGGTCAGCGCACTGTCCTTGGGCACGCTGCTGCTCTAAGCAACCAACACTTTGATTGATACGACAGTGGGAGGGAAAAGCGGCAAAAGACTGAATTGCAAATAAATATGAAGAAAGCAGAAAGTGAAAATGTGACATTTTTAATTTGTTTTTTTTTTTTGTTAGTAAGATGAAGAAATGTTGTTGTTGTTGAGTGCATGTCTTAGAGCAAATTGTTGCTGCCAACATTACAATTGCCAGTGGCCGCAAGAAACAAAGCCCAACACGTACTCGAATTCTCCAGGTCACTGTTACACTCTGTACGTGACTAGCTGCCTGACTTTGTTCTTGATGCTTATTGTTGCCTTTGCTATTGTTGTTGTTGTTGAAAACGCATCACTTCTGTTGACGACAACTGACAACTTGGCGGCACATGAAATACGTATGGCATTATAAAACAATTGATTCGTAGGATGTAATTGAATTTCTGAGTTATTGAGTTGTCCAATTTTCACTCAACGTCAATCAATCCAACGCACAGTTTCCATTTTCCTAACGTTGAAAATTGCATTCTATTGCCTCAAATGAAAATGTAAGTTTATATAAACGTTGAAATGATTACGCCACGCACAAGTCTTATCTATATAAGGATAATGTATCCGTGGGTGCCTGCATGTCATGCTATTTTTAGCTATGCTCCTCTTATTGTTGTTGCTGATGTTTTTTTTTTCCCCCCCAGATTCGTAAGATATGCTGTGCATAATCGCACTTGGCGTGCGTTCGTAAAACGTGCTGTCTGCATGCCTCGCTGACTTGTCGACTTTCAGCAACTTGGCAGCACAGAAGATGCTGACACCACGAAGACAATCAATTTGTGTGCGGTAACGCAATTTCACGTTGAATGTAGCACGCTTTTGTGAAATGAAACGCCGTCTTCTATGCTACTTGCTACAAAATACAACTGCAAGACACTTGTTGCATTTGAAAGATGACCTACTTATATAGGGTTTTTGAATTTATTAATTTTTCATAAGTTAATCATGTTTAATTATTCTTACAATTCTTACGATGACAAATATTGAGAAGGACATTGAATAAATTAATACTAAGAAATACCAAAAAATGTTTTTATTTAACTTTCGAAAAAAAAAAAAAAATCAAAAATCATCATCAGTAAAATAAACAATAAATAAATTTTTATTATTTAATTTAATTTCATTACACATATGCAAAGTCACATACCCGAACATAAATTTAAGCTGACTTCAAATCATTTGCATGGGCGTCGTAAAAATATGTGTAGAATAAAAGTTACATAAAAAAAGGTCTAAAAAAACAGACAACCCATCAACCGACAATCCTTTAGCATTGCTCACGTGTATGAAGCGCGGTGAAGTGCAGTACACGACAGTTTCTTAGAAAAATAAAATAAAATCAAATAAAATTTTCTATCATATTGTGGAATAAAACCAGCAACCAGCAACGATACTTTTTGACGTATGACGCTTGATGATCACGTTTCAGGTTCACGCCATAGTCTAACAATGCAAACCAAAGTTCGAAAATAGTTGAGAAAGTATAATACAACCGAACCGAACCGAACGACGGCGTCGGTCACGTTGAATGAAGCACAAGCGGCACTAAAAGTTTCCTTAAGGCAAGAAAAAAAAGAATAACAATGGCAAAGTGTGTAAAAGTTAGAAATGACCAACATAAGCGGTGGGAAGTGGCGGCAACAGGTGGCCATTACATGCGTGTTGTGCTGCGGACAAAGTGGAAAAGTGGTCTACGAGCATCATTGCACACTTGAATCACGTTGTGCCTTCTGGCTCGGTGCGTACGGCGACGATGCCGACGCCGTCATCAGGCATCAGGCATTGTATTCGTGTTCGTGTTTGTGTGGCCAGCGAAAGTCAAATCGGCATTCACAGACTCAGTGAAAGTGCAGCGAAATGAACAACAACAAAGCATTTGAATACGAACACACAAGAATGTACGAAGCCGACAGCAATCGTGCCGCATGTAGCATGCAGCAAATACACGAAGGTTGCTGCGCGCACGAGGCTTCGAGGACTCGAATTCGGCATTGAATCGGCGTCTATAAAAGCAGCGCGCCGTGCACGAATTGCTTCAGTCTTTGACAGCCACTCGGCGTGTACGGTATACCAAACAAAATAATAACAAAGGAAAAATCGCAAAAAACCTTTAAAAACTCAAATTTATTTTGAAAAGCAACTAAGAAAAAATTCAGTGCGCTTTGTGAATTGTGAAATTCAAAAAGAACTTTAAACAAGCATATTGTATAAACAATTGTGCTAAATTAAAAACAAAAATGGATACACTCTCGCCCAACAACGGTTCGGCAGGCAACTCGAGTGGCAGCTCTGCCACTAGCTCATCCATGGATTTAAAGAGCTCAAAGAAGACGCAACGCCAGCGTGACCAGAAACTGTCGCGTTCGCGTAGCTTTTTGCATTTGCTGAGCAAGCATTTGGGTCGTCATTTCCAGAATCATCATCATCACAACGATACCATCTACAGCAGCCAGGATGATATACGCAGCTCCTCGACAGATTCGTTCAGTCTGAGTGGCTCGCAAGTTGAATGTCATCAGATGAATGGCTGTTCAAGTCTTGATCTTGGCTCCGGCGGCGAGGAGCGTACATCACGCAATTCCTCAGCCTACTCGCGTTATTCGCCAGTGCTTGATTATTATGATGGCTATCGTTGTAATCCAACGCACATTTACGTTGAGACCGTCTACAGACCAACGAGCGCCATGGCTATAAGTAATGAGCACGATCGCAATGCCACGGCCGCTGACGATATGTCCGAGGGTGGCAGCAGCATTGAGGCCGATGATGATAATGTTGGCGTTGATGGCGAAAATGTTGAACACGACGAGGTCGATGAGAATGAAAATATGGAGAACATGAAAGCGCCAAACAACGCCAGAGCCGCGCCACGCAACCACTGCAAGGGTCTACATCTCAGCCGCATCTCAATCTCCTCCTCCGTTAGTCGTGTGCTGCATCATTTTTCGGTGTCGAGCGCCTCAATGCGTTCGTTATCCTGCAGCAGCACACCGTTACGTCAGCTGAAAGCAAAGAGCGCATCAATGAGCGCTACAGTATCCTCGACAACAACAACAACAACATCAACATCGATGACAACAACAAAATCGACAAAATCAAAGTCATTGACGCCGCGTCACAGCAGCAGCAGACTCGGTGCAACGAAATCTTCAGCGAACGGTGGCGCGTCATCATCGACCTCCGCTGCAAAGAAGGAGAAGAAGCAGCAGAGCATTCTACGACCTCCAGTGCAGTACGTCTACATGAAAGGCATGTCTGGCCTCTATTCACGCGTGCCCAGCTACGCTGTCTGTTGTCCTTACACGATGCACCAAATGTATTAGACTAGCATAGATGAGCATAACCAAAAATGTCGTGAATTGTGTGAACAAAAAGGTTTTGCCTTTTTGTAGTAATTGTAGTGTTTAGCAGTAGTTTATTATACATAATTTAGTTAAGTCGATTATATATCCCTGTTCCTGCCCCATGTCCAAGTCCCTCAGCTTCCTTTTTCAGTTTAGCGAGTTGTAGTTTGTAGTGTTTGAAATTAAGGATAAATGTGATGTAGTGCCTAAAACTCGTAAACGGAACCGAAATTGTGGGCGTAACTGCGCTTTTTAGGGATATTTTGAGTTGAGTTTAAGTAAAGTTAGCATTTAAATGGCAGTCTGATAAGCCGAAGGCACTGTAGTGTACAAGACGCTGAGTTTTTGTGAGGGTTATAAGTGAGTTTTATCTTTTTAGTTTCGTCAAAATTATTCAACTAATAGCAAAACATTGAGCACTAATAAAAATGTTAATTTACATATCCTAAAAGTAAAAACTTAAAAAAAAAATAATAAAAAAAAAAAACAACAATTTATAAACCACAAGAAAAAAGTTGAAACTTTAAATTATTTTGCACCACTTTTTTAAATCTTGGCGTACACACACGAATACAAATTTACTTAGCGAAAGTAACAACTATAATATGTTGACGAATTTATACTCTTAAATAAAAAAAAAATAAAAATATTAAAAAAAATCGAACGAATTAAAATTAGAAAAAATATGAAAAAAAGAGATATTAAAACGAAACAGTATTTTTGAGAAAAGATTTAATAACCGCATGTGATGACTTTGTCAAAAAAAAAATGTTTGAAAAGAAAGTATTCTATTTTAAATATCATTTCTTATTAGCATTACTAACATACAAGCATTAAATATAAATTTAGCTGTCTAAAATATAACTAAAAAATAAAAATTATTTAAAAAATTAAACATTCTCGACTATTTTTAATTACAACCAAAACGACCAAAAAGCACGCAATGAACGCAAAGCAATGCCGAGCTTATGGTAAGCCTAGAAGTATGCAACGGAAATCGAGTATGTTTTATGCACATGCGCTGTGCGGCATTTCGCACGTGTATTTGTTGTGAGAACAGTTTGGCGCAAAAAACTGTTCCTTAGCTACGAGGGTCGACTCATAAATAAATCGGCTATGGATTTGCAAAAAGTTGTGTTGTGCTCTATAAAAATTACGTCACACAATTTAACTTTGATGTACGAAAATATGTCACTAAGCGACTTTTAAATAATGCTATTAAAAAAATGCTGACTTGGTTAAATAGGGTTGAATTCGCCTATTTAATCCGATTTCTTATCAACTGCCTCTCGTACGGTGTCTGGCGCCAAAATTGACACAATGCTGACAACGAGTATGATTATAATGACGTTGATGATGCTGAAGATGTCTATTGTTGCTGCGCGGCAGAGGACTTAATTTTCAAATTGGTGAAGGTCTCGAAATGACCTCTGAATTGCGATTATTAATTTAACTATGTGTGGGCGTGTGTATGTGTGTGATAAAACTATGACATAAATCGACAAACAATCTGAAAAGCACTTATAAATTTGATGCCCTTTGACAAAGCCATAATTATGCATTTATGCCAAAAATTGTTGCCAATGCACTTGTTTTAGTGCTATCAACTTGCATATACTTTACATTTCCCACACATGTCTCGAGCTGTTCATCAAGCTGGGCAAGCTCCAATTAAATATCGTAAACAAAATATGGGAGCACGCAATAGACATGCGATACATATATCTATATATATTTTGAATTTGTATCTTTTCTACTTTTTTGTTTATTTATTAATTTTTTTATGCAAATATTGTTTTTTTTTTTTCTTCAAAAAGGGTCAACGTTTCTTTAACAGACCAGCAACCAAAACAAAAAAAAAATATATAAATAAAATGAAAGACATCGCCGACTCAAGTAAACACACATTGAAACTTTCCCACGCGGTATTTGTTTTTCCCGAAGCTACTTGATATTTTACTACGCACTAGTAAAAAATGAATCTAAAATAGCAAAAACATCAAAAAACATACGCATCCGCATATTGATACACACGAGTAATCGCACTGAGAAAAGATACGTTGTCACTGCTTTCCAATTCAGTTTATTTATAAAATCAACAAAGCGCGCAACTTTTGTGACCATGCTTAAAGTAAAGAATTTATTTCGATGTCTAAGGCGGCTCAAAGTTGAAACGCAGTTTTCGAACTTGAATAAACTATTTTGCAGACGGAACTATTTTTATCCCTTTGATGTGAAAGCTACCAACGGTTTTCAAATCAAAAATATTTTATATAAATAAAGTTTTAAGAGGTCTATTTATAATTGGCATACGCAGTATAAGTCTACAATATTGTTTGTTATTATAATAAATATAAGACTTGTTCAAGGCTGGATTTTCTTATCAAAAGACAAGTCGATTTTCGCTTAACCATCAATCAGTCAGTCTATTTGTACAAAAAAAAAGATCTCAGAAACTATTATAATTATAAATAATATATATTTTAATTTGCGCCTGCATGAAATGTTCGACTGCAGTCGACTTATCAACTTATTTTGGCCTTTGTTCAGTTGAAATATTTACATAACGCGCTGAGTTCATATTAAACATTACACAAGCATTTTCCTGTTAATCTTTCGTTAATGGTATCAACGCGTTCAATTGTACAACGTCAAAGGTATTATGTACAACGTGGCTTAAAGCACACGCATGTACACACTGAGACAGCTGTCAAAGTATTAATCCGAATTTTTTGTTTGTCGAAATGCAATGTTAACAAAGACTTTTTGTTGTAATTTTTAAAAGCGCATTTTCATTAAGAATGCACAGTAAAACCATTAATTAGTCAATGTCGTAACTTTTATAGACGCCATAAAAAATCAACACAATTTAAATGGTGATAATGATGATGATGATGGCGGCAAACATATCAAAGCATAAAATGGCGAAAATTAAATTTTAATTATGTTTGCCAAAGTGAAATTTTGCCAGCACGCAAAAGACATCATCAAACCAAAGCTGAAACCGCTGAAATGTCCACATAACTTAGCGTTCCCCCACCCTGTGCCAACTTCTATGTTCAACGTGATGATCAAGAATTATTAACAGCACATTTTATTAGCGTCGATAGCGTTCGTATTTATAGCATTTTCTAAAATCAATTTGGTTTATAATTACAATTTTAGCATTTATCTATTTTTGGTAATCACGATGACGGCAACGCGATGTTTTATGATATTGTAATTACTTTTGGCGTGATTTAGAAGGTATGCTGTGAGATAAGAAAACTGAGCATGGCGTGTCGCCCACGCCATGTCGTACAAGCGACGACAAAGACAATAGAAAACCTTTATGAATTTATTGAAGTCTAAAATGGCAATCGTTTTGTGCGACATTGTACTGAAGAAGTATTTGTCTTGGTTTCCGCAGCACATACACAATAGAAAAGATAATAAATCTTGATTAGTTTATTTAACAACGGAAACACACACGTGACCACTTCAATGTCGAATAGAGACAGCGGCAGCGACAGCGACATAGAGGCATAGAAATAAGCAAATGAAAGGAAACAAAGCGCAGTAATTGCAATTAAGCTATAAAGGAGCTAAAAATAAAGTCCGCTGCCACTATAACCAACTGACAATGGCTATTTTTAAGCACTTGTGCGGGTGTGTGTAACAAAGAAATTAACGTGCAATGACAGCTAAAAGTGTTTTAAAACAATAATGGTGCAAAGCACAAAAGAACAGACATTGGATAGAGCTTGCACTGTTGGTAACATGCTTGACAGCTGAAACAATGCAAAGACAATGACAAAATATGATAATAATAATAATTAATTTTTTGTCAAGACAATTAAATGCAAAATAAATATTTGCAAAGCTATGTAAGAACGCACAAGCTCAGGCCAAGAGTATAATAATTTGCTAGTAAGCGCAACAACGCCATCTGGCGGCGCATAGCCAAAGCTGTGTGCAAGACAGGTCAACGCCAGTGGCGAAAAAGTGGCGTGCAAGCAATGCGTACCACGCAACAAAGACAGGAAGAATAAATAGTTAATATTTATATAAAAAAAAAAAAAAAAATAAAAACAAGTCGAAAGACACCAACAGCAACAGCAGCCAAGAGTAGCAGACAAGAAAGCCAGTGGGGAAAAAAGAAAGTCAAGCGGAAGGAAAAAGTGGTTGCATAAACAAAGGCGTAAAGCACGCAGCAGGAGAGTGAACGCGCCAATGCGTGAGAGCGTACAAATCAGAGAGCAATAAATGAGTGTTTGCAGCTAAGAACATTGTATGATTTTGCAGAAGCCGAGACTATAAAAGCATGCGGCATAAATTTTGCCGACACAAACGCTGCAGGACAACGTTGCTGTAAACAACACACACGCACACACACAAACTGAGCGAACAAAAGTAAAAACAACAACAACAACGGCCAAGTTAAACGCCGCCAATACGTTAAACAAAGACCGGCAACCAAAGCGAGAAGGAAGTGAAAGTATTTTGGCTTGAACAAAAGTGTCATTTTGGTCAATGCAACAAGGCATATAATGACAGCCAAAATGAGCGTGCCGCAAACCGTTTGCTTTGCCGAATTGCCAACACAGTTCAGCAACAATAACAACAATAATAACAACAACAGTCATCATCACCATCATCATGAGCACAGTGGCAATAGCAATAGCAAAAGCTATGCAACCGATTTGGAGACGAATTTGCTGCAACTGCGGCCACGCAACGAATCGCCATGCAGCAGTGTCAGCATATCGCCAACGCCGCGTTACGAACGCAACATGAGCTTCTTTCAGCAGCTGAGCCGTCGCTTTGGGCTGAGGTCAAACGATGACCTACTTCATGTGGATGATGCAGCAGCAGTGGCAGCCGCCATCATCGCTTCGTCGCAGTCAACGGAGGACGACATTCATAGTTCATCGACCGATTCGATGAGCACATCGGATGTCGTCGCAATGACAAAGTCTAACAACACCAAATGCACAGCGGCGCCGAGCAACGGTTTGCTTGGCACAAGCTTAGAACACATGTCATGTGCCTCAAGCGAAACGAGCAGCACTATTGATGATACCTACGCGTCGGAGCAAGATACGCGGCAACAGCAACAGCAACCGCCAGCGCATGATAGTCAAGAACAGCCATGCAAGAGGAAATCATCAACACGTTCAAGTTTCTCACACTTGCATCGCCGTTCGACCTCATCACTGCGACGCGCCTTCGAGAGCCTTTCGCTGACCTCACGTTCGCTATCGTGCAGCGGACCATCGCCGCCACCGACGGCAACAATACAAGTCAACTCATCATCATCGACATCAACATCGACATCACCACAGCAGAAAATGCCGCTAAAATCAGTGCTGAAGTCAGCATCAACCGTTGACTTGCATAAGCACAAGACATCTTCTTCATTATCATCATCATCATCGTCAACGCGTTCTTCAACTTCGCTGCATTCTTCGGGGTCTACATCGGCAACAAGGAGCGGCAAATCGAAGCCGCCGCCACAGCGCATTCTACGCCAGCCGGTCTCATACAGATATCTGAAGGGCATTTCTGGCTTGCCGACGCAGCGTGTGCCGCGCAGCTCTGTATGTTGCCCACAAGCGCGACGCTAGAACATTTGCACCAATAAGTATGCAATATACAACGTCAACACAAATCACAAAATGCACACACGCACACACATACACATAGACACAATTATAGCGCCTCGTTCATCGTTCGTCGTTTGCCGTTGTTATTCTACGCGTTGGTTCATTGATTGATTAATTGATTGATAAGCGTTCGATTTGTAGTGTTTTACTTAGAAGCTCGGCCAAGTAATAATCACTAAAGTGTCTCTAAGTAAGTAGATGTGTTAATGCGTGCTCGAAAAAATAGTTCATCAAAGAAAGTTCAAGTTAGAAGTTTCTCAGTCAATCACCATTTAATATGTCATTGGTTTGACACAAATTTGCACTTATTAAGCAGTAAGAATATCTTTTACATGAAAATTTCGGCTTAATTTTTGCATCGGCGTTATTTTAGAATCTGTGATAATCAAAGTATTTCATATCCAAGTCATTAATATTATCACTTTTAATTAATTTCATTGCTTATAAGTAAAAAGTCAAATCAAAGAGAATACAAAATTTATGCAATTTAAAATTACTAAGCGTTATATAATACAAGATATTCATTTTGCACTTGATCTTTTGTAGTTTTTTTCGTTTTATATTTAATACATAAAATTTAAAAAAAAAATGATATTGATTAAGCGTACTTAAGACTGTGTGAAAACACTATAAAGAAACCTCTAAAATATATGCTAGCGTTAGGCAACACTTTTTTCCAATTTGCACCAAGAAAAATTATGAAAAAAATTATTATTTTTTTTTTTATAATTTTTAATTCATTATTTTTAATTACTTTTTTTAATTTTTTCCATTTGTGCCTTTAAAAAAATAAAATTTGCTTAAACTTACTTTTTTTTGTTTCCTACAATTTGTTGAACTTTTTCCTGCCAATCATTTTACGCCCGTCTTAAAGTCATTGCATGGGATCAAAACTTCTTGCGAAAGAACTACGACTTTTCTTTAATAATTAATATTTAATATAATATTATATTTGTAATGCTAATTTATTACTTAATAATAAATAATAAGATTTCGATACCAAATAGTTACAAGTATTTGCACATCGGTAGAAGTTGCTTACTTTCTCGGATATAATTAAAAATAAATGAATACAATGAGCAGAAAAATAAGAATTACAAAATATTAATATTTATATTCGAAACACAGCGTTTATATACAAATACAGCCATTTTGAATATTAACTCTTATACAGATCTAATTATTCGCATATGCAATAAGTACTATGAAAATTATATACAAAAACACAGCAAACTGCAATAATGTTATAATAATAATACATAAATAAATAATGAAAAATACGAAAATATATAACAAGTGTGTGAAGTAAAGTTGACAACAGACAATGCCAAATTCCTTGCAAGTAAAAAAAAGACATAAAAAATTTGGCAAGATTCAAGAAAGTTGATTATTAACAATAAAGAAATTTACATGAGCAATAATTTTGTTTTTATTTTTTGCAAAAATGTTTGCAAAACTTTGACTGAACTTTGATTATGATTCGCCAATTTAATGAAACTCAGCTGCTGACACAAATATCTCCGTTTTCTTTCAACAACTTTGCAACATTCTTCATTTTGGCCTACAATACAAAATGCCAACTAAGCTTACTTTGCTTAAACCGACACTTCAAATCCTCTTAACATTTTCTTCACACTTCAACAAACAACAAACTTTACTGTGTCGACTTGAATTTATGCACAAATCACAGTATGGGACAAACAAAGTTTCAGCCTCAACATGTATTACACAAAAACTTTGTAGATAAAATTAAATATGACTTCTTCCAAAAGTTATACAAAAACTAATAAAAATAATCAGACAATAAGTAGTTGACCCAGTTCGTGATTATGATTACATTTTAAAGGCAAAAGCAATCATGTCAAGCTAGACAAATTAAACTTGTATCTTGTATAAAGATTTAGTAACTGTCTAAGGGTTATAATAATACAATAATAACTTATCAATCAGCAATCATCGAAATACAATTAAGGGCAAGTAAGGGCGGCCGCGCCGTATAATGTCTCGTACATGTTTGTTGGCAACACATGTGGCAACTCATTGTTGACAAACGCACGAGCGCACAACGCGGCGTATACGCGATGCTGTACGTATAGTGAGTAACAGAAACTAGGCAACAGGCCTGGCAAGCCGAAGTCAGACAATTCAAGTCACTAGGCACACTAACAAAAGAGAGAGAGAGAGAGAAAGAAAAAAATTGAAAAACAGCAAATTAAGTGTATTTTTAGTGCACAATGCCGAAAGGGAATGAAATTTATAGGCAATCGAATTGTAGGATTTCACATGGAAAGTCGTTTAGCGCCAAGCCAACGAACGTATAAACGCAACAAGCGAAAGTAGGTCAGTCATTGAAAAAGTATTAAGAAGCTATAAGAAACACAAAATTGCGAAGAAAACAATAAAAACAAGAACTTATGCCAAATCATCCAAACGGCAATAGGCAACATGACTAACAGATTTAATGTGCTCATTTATTGAATTCGTAATTTCAGCTTGAAAAAAGGAAAATAATTTTATCGAATGAAACTACGCTTTTGTTAAACTTTGATTTCCTTAAGAGACCTTTGAAAATCGCCGAAGAGAACTTTATTTAAATGCCGACAACTTCTAAACATCTTTCAACTTTAAACAACTTCTTCAAATTGCCTGCCAAGTAAGAACGAAAAACAAAAAATTTCCTTCATCATATAAAATGTGACATTTGCGTAATTTACTTGAAAATTACATACGAAATCATATGCCAATTAATTTGTCAAACACGCGCGATTTTCCATTTCATTTCATATTTGACTGTCGTCGTCGTCATCGTTGTTGTTGTTGTCGTTGTTGTTTCCTTGTCTGTCTGCAACATATCAAAGCAGACATACTGATTGATTGATGTTTCAATTGTGCATGATGAACATGTAATTTTAAGTGTGTTACTTTTAGGCCCAGAGGCATCAAAATACATATATAATATAAACAGAATTAAGTCATTTGAGGCAATCAATTCGAGCAAACTGTGTAATAATTATAATTTTACTGTGCATAAATTCTAACATCGATGAATTGTATTTGTTATACAATAACCAACACAACGGCAAACTGATTGCCACAAATTAGCATGAAAACACTAAAAACCATATAAAGGCCAACCCACACACAAGCAGACAACTTATTGAGCAATCATTCGATATCAAACCTAATCAAAGGTTTTTCTGTGAGATACACGGAGCGATCGGAGAAGCTATGACGGCGCAACATATAAGTAAGTGTTATGTTTGCTTCTGTCAACAAGCCTCTTTGCCACTCATGTGAAAACTTGCTGAAAAATTACATTTAATAAATATATACTTTTCTTTTAGCTCACTTACACAGATTTACTTTCGTGCCTCACAAAGAGTGGCAATTTATTTTGCCAGCTCAAGTGCTTTAAGTCCTTTTTATACGCTTCATGTTTGATGTGCACGGTACACTTCTGTTAATACTTAGTCTGTTGCTTACCTGCAAAAATGTGTAGAACACTCATAGAAGACCAATTCGCTTTGTTTGTCTGGCTGTATTTTTATAAGATTATATATTGGTTCAAAAACCAAACAGAAGTGTTACTAAGCCGTATATTTTTCGGCAACAGTGAATATTGAATCGATGAAAAAACTTTTCATGTGTTCTTCATATAATTTCTATCAGCTTCAAACTTCATCGTTGTCTTTTGCTAAGCTTAACAGTTGGTAAAGGTGGCAGAAGGTTTTATAAAGCGTATCTTATCACCAATATAGCCGACGTTTGCCTTAGTACGTTGTGTTGTTGTAATTGTAACTACTTTATATGCTTGTTTCTGCTAAAAATAACTTTGACCTAATTTCAGTTGACAGTTTATAGACGATTTCTTTGAACGTTTTCGTTGTCGTCATCGCTCTTCAGTTGGCTACTTCACTCATACGTTTACTGACAGCTTATCATCAGCATTCACATTCGCATTCGCATTTTGTATGCGTGTGATTTTTACGCCATTTTATTTTATTTTGTTGCTTTATTTGGCACATATTTCCGACGTAGTTCATAGCAATAACAATAATGGGCAACAGCAGCCTTTGCGGCAAACCGAAAGTCACGTAGACCATGCCGAGGCGCCTCAAGACAGACTACAGTGATTTTGCTAAACATTATTTTAATGGCAGGCGTTTCAAAGGCGTTTGTTTGGCTGTGTGCGTATTTGTGTGTGTGTGTGTGTGTGTGAATGAGCATATTTTGCGTTCTTAATGCTGTTGCTATTTTTAAACTTTAAATTAATTGTTTCCTAACAAAATTTTGCAAAATTTTGTTTGCTATTCTCGTCGACAGAACTTTTTTTGGCTTAAGCTTTAAATATTCATAAGTGAATGCAGACATTTTATTTTGGTTGGCGGCTGCCAACAACGCAAATACAAACGGAAATAACTTTTGCATTTTTGATTAAAACAAAATTGCTTTTTGTTTCAGGATGTGGCTTCGAAAAAATGCCATTTTCAAGGGGACAGAGCAGACATAAAACTGAAGAAAAATGCGGCAAAGATAATATTATGAAATTCGTCTACATTTTGCTTAAGACAAGTCCACTAAGTCATAACAATAATACAACTTTCTTTTTAAATGCATAATTTTTCATTATAATATGCCTGATTTATAATACAATTAATTCAAATTATTATTTGATTTTTAGTCAAACATAAGTCATATTTATAAGCATATTGTTGTCGCTCAGCAAAAATTAATCTAAGCTAATTTGTTTTTAATGTTTCAATAACCACTTTATTAATATTAAATGCGCGCTTAATACGATAATCATCTGCTATATTTAACTTATTGCCAATGCCATAAGTCTACAAAGCAAACACAAACGACTCTGCGGCGCTAACAAGCAAACGAGCCATAATTGAATTCCATCGCTCATAACTCATATTCATTTTGGCAAGAATTTTGAGCAGATACCAAATAGACAATCAAACAAAACGATACGCACCAACACAAGCACAAACATTACACACACGCACACACACAGACACACACACAGATACGCTTGATTTAATGAAAGTAACGATTTCAATGTTCATATCTTCATTGCTTGTTGACTTGCGTTCATTTCCGTTCGTCGACGTCACTTTATTGTTGCTGTTTGTGCTGTTTGTATTACATTTCCTGTAGTCAGAATTGCTTCTACCTAAAAATATCACTACTAACGCAAAGACTGTTGCAATCGCGCGCATGTTACTCTGTGCCCGTCTCGACGCCCCCAACTGCCAGCGTTACATCTTCTTCAATTACTTGACTTTGTGTCAATATTTATTTTTTACGCTTTTGTTTACCTTACATTTTAGGCGCGCTCAGTCTCCTTTATGCGCCTCATTGTTGATGTTTCTTGTTCTTGTTACTTGCTGTTGTTATCTTTAATGGCTGTTGTAATTTCATTTAGCAGAATTTCACTTTTAGCTGCTGTACGCGTGCACTCCTTATGCGCCATTTTGTTATAAAATTGAAAAAAAAAGAAGAAAAAATCACGCTAACGCCAAAGAACTTTTATACGCAACATTTTTAAGTGCGTTGTAATAAGTTTTGTTTTTTCTCAACCATAGCACTTCAAGCTCAGCGCGCTTACCTTAAAATTGGCTATTTTTAGCATACATCATGTATTTAATGCAGCTTAAGTTCTACTCAAGTCGCATAACGCTAAAAATAATGCGCTTTAACGCTTCAGCCACCCACATGTACCCATAGCCATTAAATACGCACAAACAACAAAATATTATCCTTGTCACGCATGCCATGTTGACCTAAATTCGAAAAGTAACATTTAAGAAGAAAAATTATACCAAAACAAAATTTATCAGAAAAAGCCAAACGACCACAAATGATCCAAAGATAAATGATGGAAATATTATGTTGCGTGCTTTTCGGCGCATGTTTCGAAGTAGATGTATAAGGTGCGAAAGCAGCACATCATTGTGTATGCATGCTGTGTTGTAATTGCCACAATTGAGTGCAAAACTGTGGCTAAGGCTTCGTGAATGAGGCCAATGAGATTAGCTAAGCCACTCAAATACGGCCATGCCATGCTTGATTTCAGCTGACAAATTGCGTTAAGTTGCAGCATAAATTAATTATTACGCACAACGCGGACACAAAGCGGCATGCAAGTGTAAGTGTTTGGCCTAATTTAATTGACAATGTTGACAAAATGGGTTTAGCGCTTTTGTGCTAGAAGTGCTAGGACATTGGCAGAAACCATGCGGTGCATTATCACTTTACGGTTGCCATGTCTGTACTTCAAACAAAAAGTACTATTTTCGAATTTATACATCGACATCGTTGAAGGTTAATGTCTGCGCTTAAGGACGTCGCAAACTTTGATGACGTATACACGCAAGTAACCAAAAGCATCGAGAAACTACTAGACGAACGCACGAGCGAATGAACGAACGAACAAGCGAGCGAAAACCGACGCAATAAACATTTTATCCTTGGCTGCTCGACACGCAAAACACGTACCGCTATACCGTTGCCATAGCAAAATAGTGGACCAAAGCTCGAAAGGATTTCATTCATAATTGCTACGGCAGGAAGTATTATATTCCTACGCAATGGGATTACCCAGTGACGTTTTAAAAATAGGCAAACATACACAAACCGCAGGCAACCTTGTGTGTGTGTGTGTGTGTGTGTGTACATTCTTCAAGGCTACGACCTACTTTCATGCAACTGTTCATCATATGTGTGTACGGCGAGCTTATTATTGATACGCAATTCGTTTTCATTTTCGGCTTACATGTCACTTGGGAGCAATCTTAGGCCTACGCATTGAATAATGTCAACATATTTGTTGTTGTTGATGTGTGACGAAATTTACATAACAATTACTATGTTATTAGCAACGTTCATGCGGCCAATCAACGACTGACAAAGAGTCACAAATATTAAAGAGCAACAACTGAGCTCATTGTTTTGACGCCATCGCTTGGCCTCTGAGGCCAATTGGAGGCCACAGACGCGCATGTCCTACTGCACTTTTTGCCTTCTGCAAGTCATCATCATTTCGCATTATTTATTTTGTTCGTTGCATTTAAAGGTCAGCGCATACAAGCAACGGCAAAAATAACAATTAGTTTTATGATTTGTTAATTTTAAATTTACTTTTGCAATTAAATAAAGTTCAAGGACTTCATGACAGTTGATGCCACAAAGCATTTCCTTAGCCAACTTGGCATTGGGCGCACATAAATACGGTTTAGAGTGAGGTTGCTGTTGCTCCTGCTGATGATTTGTGTTCATTATCGAAACGCAGCATAAAGTTTGCCTGCTATCAAAGCAACTGACATTAACATATGCCACTCATGCTGTTGTGTGTGTTTTTTTTTTTTTTTTTTTTATTCAGGTATTGGTCTTACCCTAAGATTTAAGATCTAAGATTTAATATGTAAATAAAGGGTGGAGAGGGAACCAGTCCTGCGGGACTACCGCGAGGTATTGCTTCGTGTGTGTGTGGTTGTGTGTATGTATATTGTGCATGTGTGCGATGCAGTGAAGCGTTCTTAATCATTATTGTGCACACATACGTTGAATGTCTGCGGTTGCACTTCAGCACGGCAATAAATAAGATTATGTTTATAGCTTGAAATAAAGGCATGCGGTTTGCACTCGACTGAAGTTACAACAAAAACAGCAACAACAACAGCACAGCACACTAAAAATACCAACGTTTGAAATGTTACGTATACGTCTAAATTTAACTCAAGCAACATGTCATATCCTGCATGGCTAGCAAAATTTCCGTTTGGCCAGCACTTGCCTTCCTGTTGATGTTCGACTGTCGTCTGTCTGCAGATAAGCATGCTCTGAGTTTTGTCAATTGAGCATGTCTCAGCGTTGTTGAAATGCCAAACGATTAAAAAAACAATAATGATTATGCATGATCATTCGGAGCGAAATTTGTTAACTAACTCAGCTCATTCAGCACAACGTGCATTTTGCCGCCGTTGCGCCACGTCAGCGGCCTGCGCACTAAAGTTGAAACGGTGAAGGCTGTTTGCCATTGGTGACGTCGTTGCTGCTGCAGGATCATCAACACGGCAGCAGTCGCAGTCGCCGCTAACTGGGTCAGGGCTGCCAATATATACGAGTCGTCGTCGTCGCTGTCGTCGTCGTTGTCGTCGTCATCATTCGTCGTTGCATTTGGCCTTAGGTTAACGATTTTGTTGTTGTCTATCACTATGCTATGCTTTTCTTTTAACGTGGTTCCACCTTCTCTACACGTTTCTCTACCATTTCATATTTGCCTGTTTACGTAAATAGTTAAATTTCATTGTGGAAAAATTTGCCGCAAACCGGTAAGTCAATGGTTTCACAATTTAACTGCAATGCGTCGTCGCGTCATCATTGAGACATGTACACACACACACAAACACACACACGAGCAAAAAAAGCATTACACATACGTCATGTGCATGCACGCCTTTGCATATAAATTCAATCAATTGAAATTGAATTGAATTGTGTTGAAAAAAAATTGAGTTTAATCGAAATTACTGTAATAGAAATTGCAATTGACAGCGCTGCACTGACGTATGCTTAAATTTATGCATTTATAAGGTCAAACTGACAACATTAGCGACGCCACAATATGGTTGACTGCTATAAATAGTGTCGCCGATAATTGAATCATTTAAACGAACGCGCAAGTAAAACAACAACAACAAAAAAAAAAACTGATATTTTGCCTATTAATAAACTAATTGCTCATACGCCATGTGCCTGCATAATGAAGTAGGCAAAGTGACCACAGCAGAGATTTGCGACATTTGCATATTTTATGTGCCTTGAATATGCTTAAAAATTTTATAATACAAACGTGCTTAAACAATTACAAAAAAGAAGTGCTACAATAAATTTGTTTGCTACAATTTAGCGTATCTTTAATGCCGGCATATCCTTGTGCCATGTGCAGCCAAACAATGTTAAACGGCGAAAGGTGCTCACGCAAAACAATTGCAACAATTTGCGTATTTAGGCTAAGTTGAAACCGACAAAACAACAAAACAAAAGTGACTGAAGGATAAAACATAGAACACAGAAAAAAACAGCTTAGCCTTCTTCAAACTTAAAATTTATGTTTTTGTTTTTGTTTTTGCTTTTTTCTCATACATGTAGTAGGCAAGCCTCAAAAAGGTCACAGCAAATAAAGCGTGCTTAGTTAAAAGCTCAGAAACAATAGCAGCGCAAAAAAACGAACTTATAAAAGATGAGCTTCTGGAAAATTGAAAATGAAAGCGAAAAAAAAAATCACGTACATGTTAATTTAAGCACAAAGATTAATGTGCGACGCTCAGCACTTGACCCTAAGCGAAACCCTTTTGTGCGTTATGTCTTTGAAATGTAACCTTTAACGCCACAAGCGCGTCTAATGCTAATTCTAAGTAGCCTTAGTAGCCTTTAAGCAAGTGGCTCCTTAACCCAAATAGTATATATATCATAAACATGTGCTTTATATATTATAAGAATATGCTAAACTTTAACGCGTTGGCATGTTGGTCCGTTCGGTATATTCGACACATGCATGACGTCAGAAGTGTTGAGCTTAGTGAAGTGTGTTTTATGCTTTAAATGCTATAAAATATGCTATTTTTATAACATATTTAAAAATGGAAAAAGGCAAATTTCAACGTCGCTTTTTTCACTTTTCTCGGTTTTAATTTAAAATTCAAGCAGAAAAAAAAGAACTTGGTTGCGGCTGAAATTAATTGCGCTTTTTCAGCTTAGGCAATCTGTCAGGCTTCAAAGCGAAAATGCTCCGTGTTCGTGTCATTTTACACACACACTTCGGCCATAAAATGAAGCGCAACACGGGCACGAGATTTACTGACACGTTCCGTTGGCGCGTGTCCTTTTTTTTTCGTCTTTTTTTTGTTTTTGGTCCAAAAGCAACGAAAGTGTCAAATGCAAATTTTAATATGAACGACCGTAATTAAATTTCATCAACTCGACGCAACATGACAGCAACAAGAACATCAAACGACATGTTGTGTTGAAACATGTCGCAAACATTTATGTTTTGGCTTCTTGCTTTGATTATTACTTGAAGCCACATGACATTTGAACAACAACGTGTTATTTGCTATTAGCAAAATGCAATTGGCGTCTGACTATAAATAGTTGGCCTTCAACTGCATTGAAATGCCAAATTGGCGATTTCATGTATTGTCTTTCGGACAAATCTGTGTTAGTGTTGGTGCGATAGTTGGGTAGTCGACAAACAATGCCGCTTAATTGTTGTGCTTGTGTGCCGGTTGAAAATGTCAATGTAAACGTGCCCTTTTTACAACTGTATGTGTGTGTGTGTGTGTGTGCTGCACCTAAAAGTCGGCAAAGACTATGAATGCCGTTGTTGCTGCACTTGCTCATTTATCCTTGCAGCGCACAACGAGTTCATTGGCATCAGCAATATTGCATGTAGCGTGTACTCTCACATTTGCGCGCTCTCTGCTTAGCGCTCATACTCTTGTATGCGCTCTTGCGCAGCCCAAATAAGTTCAATGTACGCAAACTAGGTTAAAATGTATGTTATGCGCTCATTTTAATGCCGCTTCAGAGCGTTTTGCTCACACTTTCGACATTTGCGCTAAGCGTATACGAAATAGACCGGCTTGGCTTGGCTTGGCTTGATTCAGTGCGGTTCGGCTTGCCTTAGTGACGCTGTTGATGCCGTTGTCTATGACGTCATTAAAATACTGCAAAATCGGTGAAATTGCCACTAGTTGTTGTCGCACAGCATACTTTTAGGGGCGCCGTTTTGCATAGGTCCACTCATGTGCATGTGAAGGTATGTGACTTGGCTGTGCATGTGTGTGTATGTGCGTGTGTTTGTGAGTTAACGTGTGAATAACAAATAAGTACAAGGACATTTAGAGCCGCCTTTATTTTTCTATGCTCATCGCCGGATCAAATAAGTGCAAGCAAACAATTTATAAGTAAAAATAAAAATGGGTGTGTTTGTGCATAATTTAAGCTATTTTCATATATATTATTTTAACATATTTAAAAGAAAATTTATATTTTATACTTAAAATTACATAAAGACGAATTTTTAACTTTGTACTTAGTCAAAGTGTCTGTTATATCATTTGAATTTGCTTAAGTCTTACATTATTCTTATTGTCCATTTTGCAATTAAAACCTTTGCGCGTAATTCAAAACGTTTTTTGCTTTGATAAAAGCGTCGCCGACTCAACAGAGTTCAAAACGAACAATAGACAGGAGAACAAGACAGACGCGTCAGTTATAAGCCACACAAATGATCAACACGCAGGCACATTGACAATCCTCAATGCTCACGAAAATTGGCGTGTCTGTTGAACTTTCACCTTGCCGAGTGCAATATTACTTAAGGTTGTTATGCGTAACGCACTTGAAGGCATTCACAAATGTGAAAAAGATCTGAAAAAAGGCATTCTTATGAAAAGGTTGGCACTTGAGCTATTTTCAATGATAGACAAGCAAAGGCATAAGAAAAAAAAGGCCTTCAAAGCACAAACCAAACACCAAGCCGTAAATTAACAAGAGGAAACCAACGCAACTCATTAAAACCGAAGCAATTTTAGTAAAAGATTTGCGCCTAACAAAATGTTCATTAATAGGCGAGCGTCGAAAATAAACTTTTTATCCTTAAAAAAAGAAATTCCTAACAAAAAAAAAAGAACACATAAAACAAGTGTCTCTTTTGTGAGCGCCGGTTTCGGGATTTTAAGTGAAAAACGGTTGTCAAGAAGAGAGATGACACAGCCCAGACTAAAACGGTTGCGGAGCGTGGAAATTTAATACAAAAACAATTAAACAAATTCTTAAAGACTTTATACTTTTAAAAACAAATTCATATTTTATTACTTATATAAAATATTTAGTTGTTAGGCATAGTCGACGTGCTTCTTAAAGAGATAGCAGGTCAGAATTCGTACGTCTTTTAGATGCGCCGTATATGTCAGCGGGAAATTATCAATCAAGTGGCGCAACTCCTCTTCGGGCGTGCTAAAGTGATGCGTTGATGCACGACAGGCGTCGACAAATACATGTGCGAAGTGCTGCAACAAATCAATGCATTGCCGCGAGTTTTGAAGCTCACTTTCGATTTCAGGCCGAAGAGTCTCGTAAGCGAGACGTTCCGGATGAAATTGGCTGCCAAAGTAGGGATATCTGTGTACGAAAGAACTTATAGCGGCACTCGGTTTAATATAACGGTTAATACCTTCTATGCTCGACAAGCGATACGAACTCCAGACCGTGCTCATCCTCAAGCGGCTCGCGATCTCGTTGCGTTGCCAATATATGCCAGTCCGGCGTCAATCTGTCAGGCGTTATGCAATAATGATGATGATGTACGGCAAAGAATTCGTCGTGCAAGGACTTATGAAGCGCTTCATGTAGTTTTTCAAAAAGTTTCGAGTCACGATAATCTATAATAAAGTATTGTTGAAAATATTGTTATGGAAGATCGTACGAACTCACCAGCGGCGAGTTTCACCTTTCGAACGCAGTATAAGCGCTCACAGCGTTGTCGCAGGTTTCCCTTATCGATGGCATGCGTCAGTAGCATTTGGAAGCCAAGACAAATTCCCCAAATTGGAAAACATTCGCCGCTCTCGTTTAGTTTCGTTGCAATCTCATAAATGTATTTGGCACTTAATACACATTCATTTGTCTTTTTCTCATTAATTTCTTTTTCTTCGTTCTCTTCATCAGTTAAGTAAACAGCGCCGCCGGGAATTAAAACGCTGTTGATACACACATGAGTAATATGAGTAATATATAAACGGTATACCCACCCATTGATTTTGCGCAGTATTTCTTCATAATACTTCTTTTCGCGTCCAATCCTATAAGAAACAAGTAAAATATAAAAATTAAGTGAAGATATGACTTTTTTATCTGTCTTAACTTTATCTAACTTAACTGTCTTTACTCATAAAGCAATAAAAGTCTGCTTTGTTCTAGAAATGCGAAAATAATTCATTTTTGATCAAATTTGCTTCGATATTAATATAATGTTTAAAAAAACGTACTTTGACTTTTATGGAAAAATTACTCATTTTTTGGCGTGCAATAATTGATTTTGAATTTTTTACTAGTTTTTATTGTGAACGAACTGCATATCTACACGCGTCTTTCAAATTCAGCAAAAACAAAAAAAAAACAAAAAATACAAAAACAAAAATACAACAACCCAACGACAGCAGTCCAAAAGCAATACAAATAAAAGCTTTCACGAAACTTTCTGCACGTACATGAGTAAGCGTACACACACACAAACATGACATACAGAAAATATACTTTTCAGTTATGAAAAGCCAAAATAACAAATGATTTTGTTAAATAAAATATTATAGATATTAATTAGCCAAAATACAAACCAAATTGGCACGACGCGCGCACCCGCACTCTCCGCAAACTTTACGTAAGATGCGGCAATGTAACTGTGCGGCGCCTCCGATTCATAAGCGTCCAGTATTGCTGTTGAAATATCGATGCAGAGCACACCAACAATGGGCGCATGTCGTCTTGTGCCACTCGTGCCGCCCACAGCCCTTTGTTCTACTTGCATTTGCTCGCGAAATGTTTTTTTCACACAGAGTATGTTCTACACCCGCTCTGAGACGTGTACTCGTCTCGGCCGCAGCCTTTCGACTGAGGGTTTCACCGAATTGCACTTTACTTTTATGCATATAAGACTTATCGAGTCTTAACAGTCCGAAAAATGTATATTTGTGCACATGAATTAACAAATGCGATTTTTTTTTTATTTTATATATGACCTCATTTCTTGTGATAAGAGATACTGACTTCGACAGAAAAAACAAATATAACAAAAACAAAAAACTATATATAATTATGATGTATGTTTTAAGTAAGTGATGACTAATAACCGCAAAACTTTGCTTATACTATTTAATCTCTTCTGAAGCTTAAATCGACATTGATATCAAAAACAAGAATTGTTGCAATACTGCCATCGTATTTTGCATTACACTTCTATACCACAGTTGAATTTATACTACGACTTCGGATAGTCGGCATCGCGCTTAAAAAGATAGCTAACAAGCCAACGTATTTTTTCATTACGGCCCGTAAAAGTCGTTGGAAAGTTCCAGATCAAATGTCGTTGCTCCTCGGTGACTGAAGCGAAACGATTTGTAGAACGGCGACAAGCCTCGACAAACATGTGTCCAAAGTATTGCACCAACTCGATGCATTGACGTGCATTCTTTAATTTATCCTCCGACGGCGCAAGTTGCTCATGCGGCACACGTTCCGGATGAAATTGACTACCAAAGTACGGGTAACTATATTAATTGAATGAATGAATGAATGTTGTAGCAATTGGCAACGTGCATAGTAAAAGACAATCAAGTTGACTTACCTGACATGCTCGATGAGCGTTACAAATTCCAAGCCATTATCATCACGATTGGTCGCCAACACATGCCAGTCATCTCTGCGCATGAGCTTACACATGTTTTCCTCTGTTATGCAATAACGATTACTGTGTATGGTAAAGGCTTCAGTACGCAATGTTTGTTCATAGTGTTGCGGCAGGTTCTTGAAAAGATATGATTCGCGAAAATCTGCCAATGTTAATTAAAGGTATAAATGTTCAGCAAGCAATTATGCTAAGAATTGCACTTTACCCTTGACGAGATGCAAATGCATGGCACGACATATCGGTGAGCAGGGCTGACGTAAATTCTCATTGTTGGCGGCATGTATTAACATCAACTGAAAGCCAAGGCAAGTGCCCCAAAGTGGAAAACAATTACCGACAGCATTCTTTGACGTTGCAATATCGTATATATACTTTGTGCTTAGTACACAGTCATTAGTTAAATTCGGTGGGCTTGGCATGTTAACCGCAGACTCTTCATCGGTGATATAGACGGCACCACCCGGTATGAGTATGCTACAAGGTACAAGAGAGCATAGAATATTTAGAAGAGTGTCATGCCAATTGGCATCGATTGTGTTTATAAGCACGCACCCGTTCACTTTGCTCATGATCTGCTCATAATAGCCACGCTCGCGTCCAATCCTATAAAGAGAAAGCATGTCAAGGTTGTGCAATCAAAATAATATAAAAAAAGCTCAAGAAATTCAACAGATTCTTCGAAAGCTTATGGCCCATGAGCTTTTTCTGAATATGCAATTTTATTGTAACGTAAAACTTTCAAATGGAAAACAAAGCAAAATAGAAATCTTACCAAATTGGCACTACACGTGCCCCCGCGCCTTCCAGAAACTTCACATAGGAAGCCGCAATATAACTGTGTAGATCTGCACCGTGTGCCTCTTTTATCTCGGTCGAAATGTCCGTACATAGCACACCTGCAATGGGCGCTAGTCGCGACTCGGCCGCCGTTGACGTTGTTGCCGACGCCAGCGAGCTTTTCGACATGCTTAAATTTAAATAAAAAAAATATCTGAAAGAAAAGAAAATTCACTTCAGATAATTTAATATTTTCGGTGTTTTTATCGATGGGTTTTGTTAAGCGCAATTATTCGACTTTTTATCGCACTTGTAGAACAAAGAATGCTTTGTATTTTCACTTTCACAACTGATTAAAGTGTAATTAAAACAAGAGAAAGAAATGATATTCAAAGAAACTAAAATTCGCTCAAGAAGACATTGTTGGCAAACAAAACAGCCAAGTTGTTGCTGCAGACGGAAGGGTGGATGACCTGCTTGTCTGTTAGCTGTGTATAAGTATCCTCAGGCTTTAAACATTAAACACGCGCATGTTACACAGAGTCACACATTACATTCATTAAGTAATCGACCTCACCTGTTCTGCCATGACAGCAAGTGCCGATATGAACTCCTCCATTGCATACTTTCACACCAACCTTATTTGTCAGGTATTAGTGCATGTCTTGTCGAAACTCGTTAAGCTTCAATTTTGAAATTCAGTTGTTTAACAATTTGATTCAAAATTTGATAATTCAAACAAAACCACCTATCAAAATTATTTTATTCAAAATTACAAAGTTTAAAATAAGAGATTACCCGGATGGCAGTGAATTTACAAAAAATCACATGCAAAACTATTTCGCGGATTATATCCAGCTGCGTTTATTGCACATCTGAAGTTCAACTGCGTTTGTCAACCTAACGGCCGAAATATCACGAGGCACATACTCAAAATGGTCATTAGCTCGCGAGAAAAATATCGGAACACTCTTGCATTTCCAAATTGCCAATTTGTGCACAATTTTGCCTCATGTGTTTTAAAAGTCGATGCATACTTAAAGTAAATTTAATTTGAATTGCTTGTTCTGGTTCTAATGCCAATTTGAATAAAAAAACTTATATTTAATGTTACTAGAAACTCGATTGTTTATAAATCAATTTATTCACCCGTTTAGCATTTTAAATTAAATAGGAACTGCTAATCAAAATCAATGACACAAACTTTATAAGCTATAGAAAATGGCATAAAGTAATTAAATTAAAGCTCATTACTAACAACGGAAAAGCATGTAGAGCATAGCCACTGTCTTTTTTATTGGACTCGCGAACCACTCCATCCTCAAAAAGATACTGCTGCACGTAGGTCGAGCCAATCGCGCCCGTAAATTCCGGCTTGTAGTTGAATATCAGCACGGAATTCTCCTCGCTGTAGTTTGCAAAATGTTGTGTGTTCTTTCGAGCCTCGCTCACCAAAAAGTCGGCAAAATACTGTGAGCTACGCGTGGCCGCCGATGTGTGTGTAATATTTCGCCGCGAAGAGTATTCATAAAGATTCTTTTCCGGGTGAAATTGCAAGCCATAGAAAGGATATCTGTAACAAATAAACAAATTTAATTTACATTTTTTAGGAACTTCTGTGTATTAGTTTTTGCTTACTTCTTATGCTCAATGGTTGAGATAAACTCTGTGCCATTCCAATCGTGATTGAGACTCATGACGCGCCAAACATCGTTTAGTTTCAATGCGGCAAAAGTCTAAAATTAATATCGACTTGTTGTGAATAAATATTAACACACAAATGTTTTTTTTCTAGTTTCGATCAATTGACTTTAGACTCTGTGTTAGCATTCACTTTGTTGACACTTGTTGTTAGTCAAATCGAGTTTTCATTAAATTAAAACAAAACAGGTGCTTAATTGTGCTTATGCAAGTGTAAATGATATAAACAAACCTCTTCAGTGTAGCAGAACATATGCCAATTAACTGTAACGTTCTTCTTTTGCCAAATATCAATGAGTTCATCGCTGGCGCCAGCAAATAGACGACTTTCTTTAAAATCTACAAAATAAATATTTGACTATGTCTTAATCTTCAATTCACTTCAACTGCATGTACTTACCCGCTTTAAACTCCAAGGGCAATGCTTGAGCCTTTGAATTGCAACTAGTACGTGCTTCAGATTGATTTGCCAGCGTAAAAACCAGCAATTCCATGCCCAGACAAGTGCCCCAAACGGGCATGTAAATTCCCCGATCATTCATTTCTTGCGCAATGTGTATAATGTGTTGGCCCGAATCGCCATAACCACCCGTGGCGTTAAACCAGACAGCGCCACCCGGCAATAGCACCCTGAATACATATATATATTGATAAATGAAATTGCAAAATTATACACATACGGCATGCGATGGTTCAAAAACTCACCCGTTGATTTTGCTCATGATTTCCTCATAGTATGAACGATCCATACCAATCCTTTGTGAGAATAATATAATTTATATTAGATTAATTGGTCTTATTCAAATTTTATATTGCAATCACGGTGACTTAAATCATGGCACATGAACGTTTTATTCGTTTTAAGATAACAGATATTTTACGATTTCAACTATTTTATGTGTGTAATAATTTACGGCGATTATAGTAACGCTTATCATTGTGCGATAAGCGTAAACAGATATTCGCGTACTATTAATAAAATTGTAATTGCTTTTAACGATTTAATTTTAGCAAAGTAAAGGTTTCGTTGATAACCTACCAAAGTGGCACAACTCGACCGCCGGCGCCTTCCACAAACTTAACGTACGATGCAGCAATATAGCTCCCATAATGACTTTCCGGATATTTCCTTGCAATCAGACCATCGCTATAAATCTCCTGTGTTAGTACACCCAAAATAGGCGTAGGATTGGCGCCATCAACAGCGTCCGTCAGTGCCGCATAACCACCACCAATACCGTAAAAGACGCAAGCCAGGAGTAGCGAAATGTGCAAATAATTCATTTCAATCGTCACAGAGCGTTTGAAAACTGTTGAAGCCGCTCGTATATTAACGACTGTCAATGCCAATAATGTTACGTGTTTTTAAACAAGTTAGTTAGCCGCGATCGCAGTCCTAATACGCGCACGTCTGCTGCCAAACTGAAGACTGAAATCGCCCTATGTGCATTTCAAATAAACTCATTAAAGAACAGCGCTTCGACGTCGTGCATGAATAGAGGCATGAGTACAACAAATCAAAAGCTAAAGTATTCTGCTGAGTAATATAAAACAGCAGCAATAGAACCAGAAGTAGCAATAACACAAAATTAAATAAACACAAAAAAAACAACAAACATAAGGCGCGCAAAAACAACAAAGACATCACACACATGCCTTCCCGCCGCCAGTGACGCGAGCACAGCTAATGATAACGTGTTGGGTCGAGAAGATTTTGTTTTTGTTTACGGCATGCATAAATTATTAATTGAATATCGATTATTTCTTTCATTGAATATAATTTTGACACTTGTTATGGCCCAGTACCGGCGCCATTGGGCACTGCTGGTTATAATTATTTTAAAAAGTGTTCGCAGCGGGAAATCACCAAACAAATCGACGGGGATTTACGACCAAGTTAATTATTGGTTTTAATTTGTAATTACTAAAATCGGGTTTAAGCAGGTGAGTTGCGAAAAGAAACAAAAAACTGTCATGTATACCGTTACATTTTGCTGATTTCGTTCGTTGTCGCGGTAATGAAAAGTGAAAAGCACACTTAGCAAAAAAATACCGAAGGCCAGCGGACATTGTTTATAACAAACTGAGCGACGACGAATTAAATTACACTGTGCTTTTTTCCGTTTCATTCAACAGCTGCTGTTTTAAGTTTGCGCGTCAACAGGTTAACATGCGACAAGTGCAAAAGAAGAAGAAGCACACTTACGTGTATTTGGTATAATTCTTGTTGCTTTTTACTTATGGCTTTTAACATAACAAATTGTCCACAATATATAAGCACATGTAACTAATCAAGGAAACCCTGTGCTTTTTGCTTGATGCTGCTTTGTATGTTCAACAGGTATTTCATTTCTACAAGTACCGCTTTTGCGCCCTCTAAATTTTGATTTGTAAAATGTTGCGCTAGCACCAGTACTTTTTCATCGAGTTCCTGCACTATTTGTGTATTCAGTTTAGCCAATTCTTCACTAGTCGTTGCATTCTCGACCTCTTCATTTCGTTCCATCATGTCCATGAGAAATGCAGCATTTAGTGCACTATTATCCTGTGGTATGTCTTCGCCTTGCAAACGAAGCAGATATTGGCCTCGTGTTATGGGTGCAAGCAGTGTTTTGTAGGCTTTGTTGATGAGAGAGCTCCATTCAGCAGAATTCGTTTGCTCTCGTGATGTTCTGCATTTAAAATTGAAATTATGTTTGGTATAAAATCTTCAGCTGAATGACTTACTTATTACTGAATTTATCCGGGTGCACGAGCGTTTGCAGCTGTCGAAAGCTTTTGGTAAGCAACTGTTGCTCGAGCACGAAGTCTGCTGGGCATTGAAGTAAGTCGAAATAGTTCTAATTGAAGAGAAGAGATTTTAGTTCATTAGTTTATTACATAAACTAATTTAATCATACAATTTCTGCGTTCACATCCTGTAAATGACCGCAAGCAGTGCAAATCATGTTCTCACGTTTTTGAGTTGATTTCTTACAGTTCCAACACTCACTGTCAGCATTAGCAATAGCCGCTGGAGAAGTATAGGAGCGGCTTTGTAAAATTTCCAGCTTCTGAGTTACTCCGGTTAGAGGAAGCCTTTGATTTCTTTGGTAACAATTGTAATTTATTAAAATACTTTGTGGGCTGCGGCCACACAAGCGTGCAGCTTTTAAAAAAGAAGTACACCGACGCATCCGGCTCTAAAACTATCAACACAGCTACACAAAAAATAAAATATAAATAATTTATATCAAGTCCTAAATAAGCTAAATAAAAAACATCTGTTTCCAGTTACAGTGAGAGACACTTTGATCGAAAAGTGGCTTCAAAAATGGAAAGAAGAAGAAAATGGCAAAAATCTTGAAAGTACTAGCTAGCTCAACGTCGTTTCAAATTGCATGGACAGTTGGGTTAGATCAATATGGATGACACCCCAAGAGTTCGAAAAGCTAAATAGAAACAGCTGTTTCCAGGGATGGTAATAATTTGTGTGCAATTACAGCCACCCAATGTGAATAACAAAGAAAAAAAGAAGAAGTAATTTGTTTTTGATTCGTGTTTATTTTCTTTCCAATTATTAAGAATAAAATTTATTAAATAGTATAAGAAAAAAGTATAAACAATGTCTGCACCGTCACCATTAGAAAACCTCGAAACGCAACTTGAAATGTTCATTGAAAACGTGCGGCAAATCCGGATTATTGTCAGCGACTTTCAGCCACAGGGACAGAATGTGCTTAATCAAAAAATGTAAGTTATTAAGGATAATTTTTACACACTAATTAATTCATTTACTTTACAGTCAAAGTCTTGTAACCGGTCTGCAAGAAATCGACAAGCTGCGTCCACAAGTACAAGACGTTTATGTTCCGTTCGAGGTTTTTGACTACATTGACCAGGACAAAAATCCCCAGCTGTACACTAAAGACTGCGTAGAGAAAGCACTAGCCAAAAACGAGGAGGTAAAGGGAAAAATCGACGCATATCGCAAGTTTAAGACGAATTTGTTGTTGGAGCTCTTTAAAACGTTTCCTAATGAAATGAATCACTATCGGGCGTACAGACCAGACTCTGTTTGAATGATCTTAATTTAGGCTAATTTTCTTTAAATAATAACAATATTACACGCAAATTGATGTATTTTTTCTTTGGCATGGCTTGAGACAGTTTTGAAACAAAAAATAGAAAATACATGTACAAAAGTGATTTTTAACAAAAAAGTTCTAAAATTTGAGACTTATTTTGTCATTCACTGTAAACACGAAAGTGTTGTTTGTTTTTGATAACGCCATTCACTAAGCGCAATTTGACAATGATTTTTGATTGAGTGATTTTTAAAAAAATGGGTTTGTAGAACATTAATGCTGTTTTTAATAAATTAATCACTGAATTCTTTATTATGTATGCAGATATGCTTAAACTACAAGAGGAAACGAAGGCACTGCAAAAGCTTTGTACGTAACACCATATTTGTCTTATGATCACAGCATTTTGACGTTCTAATTCTCAGGCGAACACTACGAAAACCAACTTCATTTAATTGGGTTTGAGCTTTGTGATCTGCCAGATGATGTTACTGTATTGATTGACGATGCATTGAACCTACAACGAGCAACTAATTTGCACGACTTAGACCTGAACTACATAAAAGAGTTCTATTACGCTAAGAAGAAGGAATGCATCGAGCAAAATTCAATTATGGCTAAGCAACGAGCGGAGCTCAAACAACTGACTCTTGAGATCGAAGCTAATGTGAGAGAAGTGGAAACGCTCGAAAAGTAAGAAAAACGATTGTTCAATATCCCACATCTAAATGTTCTTTTTTCGCAGATTTAATACCTCTGTAAACAAGCGTTTAGTTTCAGACGCTGAAATGGAGCGCACTAAACTCATGTGGGAGACGAAGACGCAAAACCTTCTAGAAAGACAGTTGGCGTTGAAACTACCTGAGGATTTGAATATCGCCGAACTGATTAAAAAGATTGATTTGCTCAAGCAACACGACGAACATAAACGTAAATTTTTGAATTAGAGTTCTGAGTGTTTTTACAATATTTAATCTCTTAATATTTTATTATTTAATAAACATAATCAAATATTTTTTAAAAAGAAATGTTTCTGCTTTTTGCTTAGACAATCAGTGTTAATAATCAATCAGTAATCAAATGTAAAAAGTATTTAGGCTTATTTAAAAAATATATTCATTATGTATGAAAAACATTATACCAACTCAATTATATCGTAAGTTTTAAAATAAAATATAAATCATTGGAACAATTTAAAAAAGGATCTGTGAGTTTTGTTTCAATAATAATGGAAGTTGTATAATTTCAGCTAATATTTTATAGAAAATGTTGCTTTAGATTATTTAGAAAAAAAAAAAAAACAGACGAGTGTTAATGTCCGTTATGTTGCATTTGTTATAATTGTCCGTAGGCGTTATTGATGTCTCTTCATCGTTGAGTAGCATGCATGCGTGCGTGTGTGTATGTGCTTAAAGCACAACAGACCATGGTGGATAAGTGTGTCGCGGTAATCATTTTCATTCACGTCTTATTAACTCTTTGTTGCATATATAATCGCATAATTATTTATCAATTTGTTATAGTTTTTTTTTTCTTAAAGGGCGGGTATGTGGCAGACAAATATTCAATTCGCTGTCGCACAGACGAATCGACTACGACAAAGGCGTTTTAGCGGAATTCAGGCGCATCGTCCTGAGTAATGTCGCCATACTTCCAGATGGCCAAATGTGCGGCAAGTGCGGCTTCCTGGGCGGCTCGGTACTGATCGACAAGCTCCTTCAGTTTGCGTTCACGACGTTTTTCGGCGATAACAAGACCATCGGAAACAAGCTGTTTGCCGAAATCGACTTTCGTCGTTGGATCATGCACCGTAGCAAGTGAGGGCCCAGACGAGTTCTTCAGCTCAACGTTGAGGTGTATTTTGCGGTTGAGAACGTCATCAGCAAAAGCGCGCAGAGCTTCTTCCTTGTCTTCAGTGTCAGCTGGAAGCAAGACGAGAGCGAGTTGGTATTCGGTGGCGTAGGGACGCTCGCCGGAAAAGCTTGGAGGCAGAGCAGCCAAGCGGCTCACAGGCAGTGTCTATAATAAATAAAAATTTTTAAATAATTAATAAACATAAACAAATTATGAATGCATTGTCGCATTGCGTAATAGCCGGCTACTGTATCTAGTTTGCACCCCAAGCAACATGTGTCAGAACGACGACGAACGCTTACTTCCATCAACCGCCGACGTAATGAACCAAAAATATATTGGCTCGACGTCTTTAGTCGATTTCTGTGCGCGCTGTACCTGCGTTAAAGACACACATAGCGTTGCCAGAGTTTATGTTCGTGACAAACATTGCACAAGCGATACAATAGCGCTCTTTCTATACGCAACGCATATTTTATATCGCAAACTTATGACTCAAACGTTTCGCTTTTAGCCGGAAACAGATCTAAGGAGTTTGCATAGAACATGCCAGGTGTGATAACACCACAGAATTACTCACCTCCTTGTTACCGTAATCGATGTACAATACGCTGGCTTGGCCATGTTGTACACGTTCGACCTTGGCACGGTACCATTGATTGTCAACAGTGAACTGTGCTGCGCAGGTATCACCACGCTTGGGGGTGTACGAGCCAGCAATAGGTGGATTGGATTGAAAGTCCGCATGTAGTTTGCTCATCAGGGAATCGAGTTTTGGGCCAGCATCAACGGATTGCGCGAAGAAGGTCAAATTCTCGGTAATTTCAGTGACGATTACGTTCTCATAGTTAACCTTGCGCTCGACTGGCGCCTTATCCTCTTTTTCCTCCTCGACAACGGGCTTTTCCTCTGGCGCTTTCTCTACATAGTTAGCCCAAATATTTTTCTTTGCCGACTTGGCACGGTCTTCGGCGCTCTTCAATTGGCGGTAGTACTCAGACTTTTCAGCGCTAAAGTGTACTTCCGCTAGACCCTCTTCGACGAGAGCTACAGACAAATTGATGTTTTGGTCCGTCCACAGCCAACCGATGACAGACGAACCTGCTTTGTCGGTCGTATCAATGTGAACAGAGACATCGCGTTGCAGCACACGATCACGTGTGAATGTCAAAGCCTCGTCACCAAAAGGCTCTCCCTCTTGTGCAGGCACACCGTTCAAGGCAGGTCGAGACGAGCGCGGACAAGAAATACCAGCCAAAAGGAAGGTCACCAAGCAGCTATCCTTGGGTATATATAACCGCAGACGCGATCCACTCGCAACGAACTCGACAGTCGCTTCGTTACGCAATGCGCGTTGCCAGGAAGGCAGATATTGCACCTTGATGCGGGAATGATCAACAGTGAGGTCGTTGACTCGGAACGTTGCGTTTTCTTTTTTAGCGTGCAAGCCTTTCTGGGCCTTAATGGCTTGATTCTCGGCAGCAATCAACTGATCGTAAGCAGATGAGCGCTGATCATCGTCTTGGCGATAGCGAACACACGTCGCCAAGCCTTTGGCCACCATTGCCTCAGCTACGTTCTGGCCGCCAATCAACACAGTATAGCAGTACTTTTCGGGAAAGTTTTCGCGTGGTGGCGAAATATAATCCAAATTACACTGCACCTTTTTGTTAATAAGCTTCTTACGTAAGAATTCGCGAGCATCAAACATAAAAGGAATTTCATAAAGAGGTCTATAATTCTTGCCACGTGGCGGTGCCTTGACGATCTCTTCACCGTTTTCGCCAACTATGCGTTGATCACGTGGTGGCCGGATGGACGATAGGAAGACCTTTTTGATTTGTCCGTTGGGCAGTTTTACGTTAATAGCATCACCGTTAAATACTTCAACGACGGTGCCGCCGAAATCCTTCTCTTTCGAGTTAAATGCTGGCGCCTTTGATTGGTAATCTTGCCACTGACGCAGACGTTTCTCTTTCGCAACTCGTTCGGCAGCACGCAACTTATCGGCGCCTGACAAAGAAACATATGATAAAATATTTTAAACTATTTTCAAGCAAAAAAATAAAGAAAAAAAAATGCAGACAGGACTGTCGACGGGGTGAAATGATCGCATTGCCAACGAATAAATGCAACGAAATCTTGGAATCCGTCTTTACTTTCGCAATAACGTCAGCGAGCACCAAACGCAACAAAAAGATTACTCCAAGAAGGCGTACGTGCGTCTGACGATATTGCGGACATTCAAATTTCACAGACACGATCTGGAGACTAATGTTAATGCAACTGGCTGATGCGATAACATCTTGCCATCATAGCTTATAATCGTAATGCCTTATAATAAATATGATTTATCATTATGGTACTTACCAGTCCTCATGACTGCCATCGACCAGTCAACACACTTGGCCAGACCCTCTCGGAGCAATGCTTCAGCAATGTTGCCCCTATGGTACAAAATCGAACCAATAAAGTTTGAATTGTTGACAGACTCTAAACGGATCTCGACTTCGCGTTGAAGCAGACGTGTCTCGACAAAGTAGCGAGCCTCATCCGCAAATGGCACCTTAACGCTATTATCTGGTTTGCCATCGGCGTCAAGCTTCACACCCGGACAACGAATGCCAGAAATCATCAACGTTATGTAATGGAAGTCTGGCAATAAAAAGGCACGCACAGTCGAACCATCACGAACATGTTCAATGATGGCCTTCACAGGTTCGCCACCGTATACTTCTACGAGTTGAGCAGGATTTTCGTGCACCCATTTAATGTTGCGCACTTTTTCAACAGGACTTACACTGTGCGCCCACTTGCCACGACCGGCAGCTTTCGCTTGGTCTTCCAGCTCAATAAGCGCCTGTTGCTCAGCACTCGGACGACCTTCACGGCGTACCGTCACCAAGCCTTCGCGAACGATCGACTCGACAACATTCTCGCCTGACTCCTTGTCCTTGCCAAGCCAAACGAAACCATATTCGCGATTAGAGTTGGCAGGTTTATCATAAGTGAAGGTGACCTCGGCGCCAATCAATTTCTTTCGCAGATATTCACGCGATTCCCATGCCCATGGTTCATCCTTGGTTTCGTCACCACCGGCACCAGGCCGACGAGCGAGTTTTGGTGCAAGCACATACGAGAAGGTGATTTGTTTTTCCGGTGGTGGTGCGCCTTTTGTTGCGCGTATCACTACAGTATCGCCGGAGAGTACCTGAATGGACGTAAGATTTAAGCAGTTAATATCTTTTTAGCTTGAAAAATTTACCAATCAACTAAAATATTTCGTTTTCAACTCGTGTCTACCTAATTCTCGCATTCAAATAAGGTTATCCACTTTTCTGCTGTCAGTACACGTGTGCACAGCACATCGAATGTCGTTCACAAACGTGAAGTTGGTCGCACAGTGTTGCATTTGAATTGACAGAAGATGACGGCTAGCAGCACATTTGAGCGCGCAACGTTTTTATTTTTAAACATTTGATTCGAGTCAATTGAACAGTTTGTATTGTTCACACGGCAAGTGTCCTATTTCAAAATATTTATCAACTAGCATATTGATTGCAGCTGCCTTGCCAAGTTCATTGCTTTCAGTGATCAAACAAACAAATTTATTTATTTATGTTTATTTTAATCACAATGTATTCTTATTTGCACTCTACGTCTGCTCGCGCAGAAAGATTTGTGAAAATAATTATTTTAGCGCTCTGACAAACAATGAATCGAAACCTTTGAAAGACATTTGTAAAAAATTCAAAAATTACAAAGAAAAAAAAATGTATTAACTAATGAGATAATAAAACAGAACACATCATAAAAAAGAATTTAAAACATAAAAAGAGTATGCCTAATATCGAACACTGGTGCGTGTCCTTCTACGCGTATTTTGAAGTGCACTCAGGTGTTGATGACAACGGCAATCAACAGGTTCTTAACAAAAGTAGAGTTACTCGCGCGTACATTGACTTGATAAGCGTTTGTTACTTTAACCAGTTTTCAAGCCGTAACTAGCTGATGTTGTTGTAGCACGGCGAACGGTGCAACGTCATCGACCGACCTGGATGCTCGTGTTTGGCTAACCCGACTGTCGATAGCGAACGCGCGCGCTATCAACGAATATGGAACGGAATTGT
Source organism: Phortica magna (assembly GCA_037044515.1). NCBI lineage: Eukaryota > Metazoa > Arthropoda > Insecta > Diptera > Drosophilidae > Phortica > Phortica magna. Next base: position 161,812 of record JBAMBP010002567.1, read on the forward strand.
GTGCAGAGTTCGTGAAGTGAACACTTGATCTATATATTTACTACACAAGTACGCTGTTGATAAAAGCGTTAAGATGAGCGAACTCTGTATGGCCAAGATAAGCGCATATCAAATGCATTAGCTTTGGTTGGTAACCTCTAAAATCATAATTGTCTGGCATACTTAACAAAATATAATATGAGTCTAAAAGTTAGGAATTTGCTTGAATGCAGCGTAAAAAATCAATTCACAAAAGTGAAAGTAAATGTGGTGACTATGCGAAACAAAAGATGAGCAGCAGCAAGTGAGGTTAAAAACGAACTTCGTCACGCCGCACTTGACCATTTCGGTAAGGGAAACGCGAAGCACGCATGCCGGCGGGTGAGGTTTGTCACGCAAGCGAGTTTAAAGTCGACAATGCACAAAGTCGTTTTATTGTTTTTAACGCAAAAAAAAAAAAAAATTATGATTTATCACTTAAATTTGGGGCCGAAGCATCTGCCACGCGTCGACAACGTCATCAATGCGCGCTAGCACACCCTACACCGACAGAGTAAAGGCCGAGCACAAATCTGCCAACTTGGCACCTTTAGCGTACCAAACAGCCAACTTTCTTTTCGGCCGAGACAATCGTGTGGCGTTGCGACGTGTCAGACACGCACAAGTGCTATAAGAGCACACATACACACACTCACAAGGCACAACCATTATTTTATTACCGCTGCACCAAAACTTATTAGAAGGGCGACAAAGTTTTCTCTTAGTATTAGATTTTTCAATTAATTTACACCGAATTTGAATTTCACAAAGCTTGGGCTGGTTCAAAACTTACTTGTTTCACAATACCGCTCAATGATTTAGGCGGTGCTGACGGCGCTCCGCCTTCTTTTGCTGACACAGCTGGCGTATTTGCAGCACTCATTTTGTTGTTGCCGGTACTTAAAATTGCGGGTGATCGTTTAAAGTTTAGAACGCGTGCTCGATCGGCTGCTCCTACAAGTGTGAAAAGACACTTGGTTTCTTTCAGCTTAATTAAGTTAGCGTAGCGTACTACAAAGGAAACTTGTGTGAACAAAATTTTACACACCGCGTTAGTTCGCTACAACGAGACACACACACACGCCTTGAATGAATTTTCGGATTGACAGCAATCGGCCGAGTCGAGTCAAAAGAATGCGACGTATAACTGGCGTTGCCACCTGTCGCTCACAGTGGCGTTCACAGTGAATGGAAGCAAAATAACGTTGCGTTCAATATTATCTATTTGGAATTTATGCTAAAGCTTTTAGAATTAGATTCGATTATTCACATTTCACGAATATTAAATGATGTCAAGTCATTTGTCAAAGCCGACTACATATACATATATGATTATGTTGCCACCTGTTTGAATGTACGCGTTTGAATTTCTCACTTGCATATTGTGAGACTGCAGATATTTTCGATGAGCCACTCGACTAAAGCGTTTGCCGAAAAGGCGTTTGAGTTATTGAAAGAACTTGAACGATCTGCGGAGACGGTACCTCCCTTTGATGATGAAGGCGTTCGTCAAGTATTGGAGGAGATCAAAGTAATATTTGAGGAAAACGTTACCCAGGCCTCAAACTACTCTAACTCCGGTGATCGTACGCTATGGCCACTGCTGAATTATCGCCATGCAGCACTGCAGCGAAACAAACGATGTCTACTCGCTTATTTACATCGGCGGCTACAACTCATCAAAGCCCTTCGGTGGGAATTCGGACCCATTATACCCAATGATATAAAGGAATCATTATGTGAGCCTGAAGTAAACTTATTTAATAATTACTCAAAATCACTAGCATCGTATATGCGGTCGATTGGCGACGGTCTAGGTATCGATCTTACCGGCGATCTACGGCCGCCGAAATCGCTGTACATAGAAGTGCGATGCGTCGAGGACTATGGAAAATTTGAGCTAGATGATGGCGAAGTTGTGCACTTAAAGAAGAATAGCCAGCACTATTTGCCCCGTTCCCAGGTAGAGTCGCTGGTACGCCAAGGCATATTGCAACACATCGTTTAAGTACAGCTGAACCACATAATGCTTAGTTACAATATATTATATTTAAATACCAAATAAATCGAATTAATTTGCTACAAATTTTTCTTAAATACTACCGACGTGACCACAGTGCCGACTTTGCCGCCAAACTTAAAACAAGGCGTCGGAATCGTGCACACTTTTTCGAATTTATCTTTAAAACTTAAAATTAATTCTTCCTCTGTCCAATTGCAGGATGTGATTATGAAAAGACTTTTGGAGTCCATAATGCTGCGTACCGTTGCCAAGTACTGTTCTCTTTTTTCTTTAGGATTCTCCGGGCACAAACTAATTGCATCATAAGTACCTTTATCATGCACAATGCCGAATTTGCCCAATTTTTCACATTCAGATTCGTTCATAAGGTCCGCAACTTTGTACAAGATGTTAATTTCTTTGTCCTTAGCAATGTTCTTGGACAATTCTATTGCCTTAGGCGAATAGTCAACACCGACAAGATTTGTATATCCCTCGCTAGCCAATTCAATAAGGAGCATGCCATTGCCGCAGCCAAGATCGATGATGCTTGTGTCGTCGGTTATGTCGTCTTGCTTCATTATCCAACTGATGATCCGACTTTGAGAGTCTTCATCAAACCAAATCTCCCCGACATCGCCGTGACTTTTGTAATTGCGAATCTCACGTGTGTAGCTGTGCTCCCAGTATTCCTTTGTTCCCAACTCGGATCCATTAAGTTCTTCTACAGACATGATATTATCCCAATTAAACGTAGCGTTTGAATTAAAATATTTTAACGCAAATGTGCACGCGTTCTATCAGCTGTTCTTTTTGTTATTGAGTAAAGCCGCCAAATAAACTTTACTAATAAGGTGACCAGCCAAAACGAAAAATGAAATTGAATGTAAATAAATTACTTCAGTCTATATAGTAGTATATAGTATAGTATAGTATATTTAAATTTAATTCAGAGTGAATTTGCTTAAGCTGGATAAATGGAAAGGGTAACAAAGCATTTGACAACATTTCCGAATTGAAATAAATTAAGTTTCATACTTTTAGGTGATACATACGACAAATTGAATTTAGCTGTTCTCGTTTTATCAGAAATTATAGTTGGCAACTCAAATTGTAGGGAAAAAATTAGATTTCCGTGTTAATGTCTCTTAAGTTACAGGAGATTTTGAGAGAAGAAAATCCTGAGTTCAAAAAATAATATGGTATGTTGTAATGCTTTTCGTGTACATTTTGTAACAATATGTTCATTAAATACTTGGGTCGGAATCAATTTAATAACGCGCTATTGAGTTAAAATGTCAGCAGGATTTGAATGATTTTATATCATGTTCAGAGATGCACTCACAACTGATCGATATTCCTGTTTAGGAGGGAGTTCATAGGTCTCATAAGTTGAATACAAATAACGGTATTTGGCTTAGCGGTGTCAACTCTCTCTGGGCCAGAGGTGTCATCTTCAAATCGAAGAGTAATTTTGTTGTGAAAATTTTGGGAAGAACACAATTTAACAAAAACCCGCGTAAATAAACAATTATTTGCTGGATATCAGTGCCACAGCTGAAAAGCTGTGTAAGCTGGTTGTACTGAAGAGTATTTAGATTCTGCCAGGAATATGCATCCGCCAAGGAGCGCCGGCCGCACTGGTGGAAGAGGCGGTAGTGCTCGTGACGGACGAGGCCGTGGGAGTGGTAAGGACATCATTGCAATTCATATGACTCACATGTAATAGAAATTATACATTTGTAAGTGCGTTCCGGTAGAGTTGACCGACGAACTCGTCATGGTGATATGAGAGGTAGTGCACGACGACCTGGTGGTTCAAATAAAAGTGGCGGTGCAGTTAATGATGAGTTTTCCAGTAAGTTGTACACGTAAAAGGCGCATACTCCCGTCCACTTAACGAATCTTATGGTTTAGGTCTTCGAAACGTAAATTGGTCTGATGTGCGTTTATCGCCATTCCAAAAAAACTTCTACCAGGAGCATCAGAAAACTCGTAATCGACTTCCTCAAGATGTCGAGCGCTTCCGTAATATGCACCAAATAACTGTTCGCGGACCGGCTCCGAATCCTATACCGTACTTTGACGAAGCTTGCTTTCCGGACTATTGCCTAAATGAGATAAATCGGCACCGATACTCAGAGCCAACACCCATTCAAGCACAATCGTGGCCTATAGCTATGAGTGGTAATAATCTTGTAGGCATTGCGAAAACTGGCTCGGGAAAAACATTGGCTTTTATATTGCCTGCAATAGTTCACATTAATCACCAAGAGCCACTGCAGCGTGGAGATGGTCCTATTGCCTTGGTCCTGGCGCCAACACGTGAGTTGGCCCAGCAAATACAAACAGTTGCCAATGATTTTGGTTCCGATGCATATGTACGGAATACATGCATTTTTGGAGGGGCACCAAAGTCAAAACAATCGAGTGACTTAGAACGGGGCGTGGAAATTGTAATTGCTACGCCAGGAAGATTACTGGACTTCTTGTCAAGTGGTGTAACCAATTTTCGACGTTGTACTTATCTAGTACTGGACGAGGCGGACCGAATGCTGGATATGGGCTTTGAACCGCAAATACGCAAGATACTCGGTCAAATACGTCCTGATCGACAGATATTAATGTGGAGTGCAACCTGGCCAAAGGAGGTGCGTCAGTTGGCTGAAGATTTTCTCGGCAACAATTACATACAGATTAACATTGGCTCATTGGAACTGTCTGCCAATCACAATATACGCCAATTCGTTGAAGTGTGTCACGAGGCCGACAAGGGCGCTAAACTGAAAGATCTCCTCTCGCATATTTATGACCAATCAAACACGCCCGGCAAGATCATAATTTTTGTCGCCACGAAAAAGAAAGTTGATGAGTTAGCGCGCTTTATCAATGCTTTCGGTGTACGTGTTGGCTCCATTCATGGTGACAAATCGCAGACGGATCGTGACAATGTGCTTAGTGATTTTCGTAGCGGTCGCGCCAACATACTTGTGGCTACAGATGTTGCCGCACGTGGACTTGATGTCGACGGTATCAAACATGTTATTAATTTCGACTTTCCACAATCATCAGAGGATTACATACATCGTATTGGACGAACTGGACGTAAGCATACCTTTGGTACATCATATGCTTTCTTTACGCGAAAAAATGCCAAATGCGCCCGCGCTCTTATTAATATATTACGTGAGGCCAACCAGACTGTTAACCCGGATTTAGAATGTTTAGCGTTGGAAGGTGGTAGCGTTGGAACTTTCGGTGGTAGTGGCGGAGGTGCACGAATTCGAGGTGGACAGAGAGCTGGACAAAGCGGCAGTGCTGGTCTCTTTAATAGACGTGAAAATTTTGGTACTAACAACTATAATAAAAGTGCCAATGCATATGGAGGCGGTAATCGTTATAAACCTTCAATGTCTTCCTCTGATATGGGTGGCAATTTTGGCAATGGCTTTTCTAGTGGCAACTCAACGCTTTATACCAGATCTCGTTCGGACTTCGGCAACAGTGGCGGCAACATGCGTCGTTAGCATTGCTTTTGAGCTAGTAGACCACTCATTGCCATATTCATCTACAGCCATAGTTGTACCTTATTCATTAATTAATTAATTTATTACAAACTTTTTTTTTTTATAAAATTACTATTTCACCTATCATTCCCACACACAAATCTCAATGCTTGGCTTTGAGACAAGCATTTTGTTTATTAATTTAATTAAGTAATCTAGTATTCGTTATTATGGCCAGTTATAAACAAATTAAATATAAATCCTTAATCATTTATGTATATTTAATCTGAATGTATACAAAAATCAAACGATTTGTCTCCTTTTCACTCATTACTTATTTATTAGAAAATCGACTTTAAAAATTATCGTTTACAAAACTAATTGTTTATTTTTTTTTTTTTGCAAAAGTTTTGCTAGAAAAAATAATTGCTAATTTGATTTTTGATTGATTGTTAAGCTTAAATACTCTCGCGTTTTGCGCTGGGTTCTAAAATGCCCTTACGCACTCAGTGTCTTGCTCCTCTGCTGCTGTCGCTTTCCGCTTGCTTGTCGTTATACAAACGGTTACGATTCTAGTCCTGGTGTACATTACGGCGCCCAGCTGCAAATCAAAGGAAAAGGTTTTTTAATGCATTAAATTTAATTCAAGCAGTCCGTTTCAATTTCTTACGCCTTTGCTCACCTTTATCCTTGTGCTTGCGCTCTTTGTTGTTGCGGCTGTGTTGTTTGTTGTTGCCGCCGCCACCGCCGCTGCCTGGATTACACTTTTTGTTAATTGTACGCACAGCATCGCAGTTGGCTTCGAGCGGGCTTGGCGAGGTGCCGCCTGTTGATTTTAATTTGTCCTGTCGCGTCATTTGACCAGCACTGCATTCCGACCATGAACCTTTTTCATAGCGACAGGCTACAAAGACAAAAGATACGTTAGTGGGTGTACAGCAGATAAAGCTTTGCCGAAATTAATTAATTTAATTGAATTTTATTTTCATTACCAAATTTGAAAAATACTCTTTTTTCTTTCTCTTTCATTTGAATGGAAATTTTTCAACTGAAGACTTTAAGCGCACCTTAATTAAGTTGAGATAGTTAGTATCTATTTATGAAGATCTTGTTTATTAAACGCTTTGGTTCAAAAACTACAACATAAATGTAATACCATCTTGAAATAAAATTTTTTAATTGGAATTTCGAATTCTCGTTGTCTACTTTCCGGCGTATTTCTAGCGAAATGTGCGAACATTAATTATGCAATTAGAAGTGAACAAGGACGTACTAAAAAAGAAAATGCAACCTAGAATGAAGACAACAATAAGGACATTTGAAACAATAAATTAGAATAAATTATTTTACTCAAACACTCACACACACACACATAGAAACTCGTGCATACTATACATATATCTACGAGCATATATTCCACTTGAAAAAGCGCACTAATTGCTGTCACCGTACGAAAAGCTGAGCAGCAAAAAGAGTCTAAACGCTTCGCAGAGCACACTCCTTCTTATTAACAGTCGGTGCAGGACAAGCGCTGGGTAGGTTGCAACGGCTGCGACTGTTTTGTTGGCAGTTGCCGACTGAATAGTACCCTATAACTTTGGTCGCGTTGACTCATGGCAAGAAATGCATCTGGATATGGTCTCTGAGATCAGTCGGTCAGATATTTAGTTGGATATCAGAAGATCTGTGACCGACTTATACATATAAACTTTTTAATGAGCGTCGAATGTATGTGCGAGAAAATTTTAAGGGGACACGCTTGTTGGCGCCATTCGAGCGATTAACACACACACATAGAATGACTCATTCACACATACATATATGTCTGTCTGTGTGTGTGTTAATGCCGAATGCACTTTTTTTTGCTTGTGCCTTTTCTTCTCGCTTTGGCAGGAAGTACGCCATTTTGACAGGAAGTAAATTGAATGCAACATTGTTCCTTTGTTTTCTACTTTGCCACAAATGCTTCCATTTTTTTTTTCTGCTTTACTTTACGTTGCATGCTTATTTTTTCTAATTGGTAAAAAATTGCACGCGCACACTTGGCAAAAGCGAAAGTCATGTGAAAGTACCAAAAGGATTTTCACATTTTTGTTTTTCGTTCGTTTCGTTTTTCTGCTTGGCTTAATTACTGCAATGGCACAATAGTGTGAAACAGCAACAATGATACTTAATGTGGCATGATTTTTGCACAGTTTTTAATTTGTGCAAATTTGCTTTCGGTTTTCTTATATTACTCATTCTTCTTTCATTTGCGCTTTGCGCTTTGGCAATGCGGCGTATACGTAATACTTTTCACTTTTAATTAAAGCAGTTTGATGTATTCATCATGTGTCAAAGACTCTTGAGTCTAGGACAGAGAGAGAGACAGTTTTTGAATGCCAACGGCATTGCATTGACTACGAAAAGTTCTCGTTCAATTAAAGCTAACAAAATTTTGTCACTCGTAAAAGTTCGAGAAATTTTTTATTCTACTTTATACTTTTTATGCTCTTCATATTTACATGATTACATGATGTATTGGATAGCGAAGAAATCACTAAAATTATATTAGCTTCATAGTATCTCAACTTTTGAGTCATGCAACTGATAGCAAATCTATCTCATACTAATTAATTTTATATTTAACAGAATCACTGTCGTTCGACCTTTTTAAAGCAGTGTCCTTATACAATGCTCAGAACTGCTGATGTGTTATTTTGCAGAGTATTGCAGTTTTCGCATGGCTGAGGGATATTTTTCTCTCGAATTGTTTTGTTTTGTTTTGCTTGAAACAAAACTTTGCCAATTGCATTGTATCTTGTTGCAAGTTGTGGCGATTCACTGCTCACCATTCATCATCGTCATCATCATCATCATCGTCATCATCGTTGTCATTATCGTCAACATTGTGATTGTGTGTCGTTATTGTTGTTTTCTTGGTATGTAAATCAGTTTGTTTGTTGTTTGGAAATTGGCTTTAATAACAGCTGCAGGCAAAGTTTCGCCATAATCCTTTACAAAACTAAACAAAAGTTTCTTAATATATTGCCCGAAGCCCTGGTATTGGCATAGGTATATGTGGTGTGGTGTGGTTTGGTATGGTTTGGTGTGGTGTGGTGTGGTGAGTGTGTGGCTAAGGAAGGTAGCAAAGTATGCCAAAAGGATACAAATGACAACTATGCAAATAAGTAAATTTCATTTAGCATTTTGCTGATGAATGATGACACGTAACGTTGACTAATTGCTCATCCTGCTGCCTCACTTTTCTTAGGCGTGCTTTTGTTTGTTTAAAGGATAATGTCAGCTTTCATTTACCAATGAATATGTTTTTTTTTTTTGTTCACCTTTTCTTAGCAACTGTCAAGTCAAAATCTATCATCACGCATATTACGGCGGCTTACTTACCCTTCTTGCATTTCTTCTGCATAGTTCTTGTTGGCAGACAGTTCGGTTCGCCCTTCTTCAAGGTCAATGTACGCGAACGCATGTTCGTCTTCGCATCGCATTCCGACCAAGCGCTCTTCGCATAGCGACAGGTAGAAGCTGACGGGCGAAAGATACAAGAAGAAACAAAAAAAATGCTTATTAAAAATACAACAACAACAACACCAACAACAACAAAAATCTAATGTGGTCAATTTGCATAAATGATGAATTTACATAAATGGCCAAAAAACGGAGGACCAACACCGAAATGGAAATGAGCCAAAGCCACAGCCACAGCACGAAATTTTCGGTGTAGAAATTCTTATAAGTTGGGTGCGTGTGCCGTGTGAGAAGCGTCCGTGTTGGCAGTTACTTAGTAACACAGATTGACAGTTGTTGCGCGCTCTTTCAATCTATTTTATCCGCAAGCGTAATAATAATTAATAAAATGGCTTGCGGTAAGCTTTGAGCCTCTCCTCATTTCCTTTGCTGCAAAGCTGCACTAAAGTCCAGAAACGCAAATGGCAATCGTAAGTCAACGCTGTGTACGTTGTGTACACACACAAAAAGCACACCAGCAGCAAAATCACGAATCTAATTATGCTGATGTGTGCATGGAAAGCCTGCCAAGGACGAAGGCTGCGACGTCAGTGGCTTCTTTTTGTTCGTTTCATTTTGTCAATGTCACAAAGTATTTTTTTTTTTGCTCGACTTGTGTCAACATTTGTTTATTATATTTGTAATTTTTATGACATTTTGTGTTGCCTACTTTGAGGTGTTTGCATAAAACTGCAGGCGACAATTTACATACGCAGCGAATTGAGCATGACCTATGAACTTTGAAGGTTTTCTGCTTAAATGAAGTCACACCTTAAAGGTATTGAGGGCGAAGTTTCTACAGAAAAGCTCTAATTTAAATATTTTAAAATTGAAACGCCGCTTTTGACACACACACACAAGGACGCACATTTTTGGGTTTTAAGCGTTTTAAGTCGTGAAATAATAATGATGATAAAAAAAAAGTAGGAAAAAAAAAGTTAAAACGAAAAAAAGGCAAAGTCAAATCACACAAATTATCGTCGACAATACATATACACAAAGGACTCATTTTAATTTGAACCTTTAGTAGTTCTAAATAGCAAAGGACAATGTCAAACGAAAAAATGCGCAAAATAAAGAACAATACAAAAAAATGTATATACAAATATATATATGTGTGTCTAGAAAATAAATAAAATTGCTGCCAGCAGCATGGAAGAAGAAGCAGCAGCAGCAGCAGCAGCAGGGATGACAAAGTTAGCTAAATAACTGAAAATGCAGAAAAAGGAAACCAAAAGGATAAATTTCAAATGTCAGCCATTCTTGATGAAGTTTCAAATAACGTCCTTTTTTTGTTGTTTCTGTTTTCTTTGTTATTTTTTGTTGCTGTTATTTTTGAAGCTGTTATTGTTGTTATTGTTGTTGTTGTTGGTGTATGAGCATCAAGCCTTATTAGAAACATTGTTATGTGTCGCTTTGTATGAAATTGGCTTTTATGAGGCGTCAAAGGCATAGAAAAGATTTAAGCATGAGGGGAAGGCGAGGTGCGTGCGGCGAGGGGAACTACGACGATTGTGCGTAAGGTGCCAGTGAAAAGTCTTAACTTGCGCTTAGCATAAATAAGCATATTAGTATGACTTCAGGCTAAGAAAAAAATACCAAAAATATACAAAAAAATTGGCAAAATAAAAGAAAAAGCAAATGGAATCGAATACAACCCTTTTCAAAGCGCAGAACGCTTAAGGAAATTTATTTAATATATTTTGCGCACTTTTTTTTTATTCTTTATGTTTTTTACTTTGGCTTATTACTTTTTTATGCGCACATAATTTTTTCGCACTCATTTATGTGTTAACTAAATAAAAAAAAAAGCGAAACAAAAATGTTAGAAAAAATGTTAGAAGAAAAACGTGAAACAAACGTAATTGCTGCATTTATTATGTTCGGCAAGAAGAACCGCCTAAGTTAATCGTTTGTATGCAACACACACATAAAAGCATCAAAGACTGCTTAAGGCCGCCGGACCTTTTTTCTACTTGGCCGCTTTTGTTGCTGTAATACAAGCACACATACACTCGGCCACAATAAACAGGCACAGTCGTTTCGGCCTTCAGTCACTCATAAGCTGAATATTTTATAACGCACACGAATCAGTGAAGGCGTCGCTGCCATTACGACGCCTTCACTGCCGCCGTGCGCGCTTCATAGATACATTTATACATATATATATTTATTTATGTGCTTCTATTATTTACGTATAAAAAAAATTGGCTTGCGAATTGCCAATTGGTCGAATTTTTGCATTTTATTGTTGCTTTTTTTTGTACATGTTTCAGATTGCCAAAGCGATAAAGTTGTTTTGGCTTATGAATATATTTTTTATTGTACAGTTTAATGATTTGTTGTGCAAAAAAAAATCTTATAAATTCTAAAGTAGTAGAAAAAATTTCAAATTTATATGTATTAAATGATTGTTTGAGTCTTCAATTTAAAAGTAAAAGCTCTGTTGATTGCTCTTCAACGCTGTACTAAGTCAACTTAATTACTTTTGTGTTTGAACTTACGTGACTTTGCGCCATTTGTAGTTTTGTCAGCTTTCTCAATATTTTCGCCATTTTGCTTTGATTTGCCGCCCGAACGTTTGCGTGTATGCGCAATTGGCAATTCCTCGCCGCCTGGTTGTTGTTGCTGACGACTCCTGAGCATTTGACGTTGTTGCTTGTGGTTGTTGTTGCTGTTGTTGTTGTTGCTCTTGTTGTTGTCCGAACGATTGCCACCACGTTGCAACAGCGGTTGTGGTCCATTGGCATTATGCAAGCGTTTCTCATTGTGCTTACGCCCACCGGCATGTCCAATATTTTCGCCCATTGAATTCTTATTTGATTTCTTATTATTTTTTGTACGTTTTGTGGGCGTGTCCGCAGTCACAGCCGCCGCTGCCGCAGCAGCAACAGTGTCAGGCTCACCGCCATCGTTGGCGCCACGAGCGGCGCGCGTTAATTTCACGCCCGATTCTGTTTCAATGAACAGTTGTGCGCCCTTGGCCAGCGCTGCGGCACGCTTGCGTGCGTGTTGATTTCCGTTTGCATTTCCGCTGTGGTGCATGCCATCGCTACCAACTGTCAGTTGTGCTTGGCTAACGAGCAGCAGCAAGCCAAAGAGCGCGAAACTGATGCCGAGCAGAAGATTCATGTTCGTATTTTACTGCAATAAATAAAGCAAAACATTAATGTTTATTATTATACAATAATAATAATAAAAAATTGTATCTAAATAAAAAATAATGTAAAGTTGACAAGCTCATTTCATAATTAGTTTTTTGGAATGCTCTTTTAAGTGTCTGCGCAAATAAATTAGTCGAGGTTACTTAAGCACGACAAAACGGGTTAAGTGCTCATGTGTGTGTGTGTGTGTGTGCTCATGTAAGTATCTTTATTTAGACGTGCAGTGTTGCTAATACAACAAATAAACAAACAGACAAATAAGCAAACAAACACTTGTGACTATAAATAAAATTAAGAGCAAAGTCAATAAGCGCTTAAATTGATTTACTTTGAAAAAAGAAATATTAAACATACATGTTGTTTGCACGCACTTAAAGGCAATTTAAGTGTTGTTTTATTACACATATTTGCAAAGCATTGACTAACCGTGCTGAGAGAGACACAGAGAGAGACAGAGAGTTGACGCAAGCAACGACCCGGAAGGAAAAATAGTAACACCTTAAAGAAGAAGGCTTTCCAAAACGCCTTTCGATTAGGAAGAAAGGAAATGCTGATGGAAAAGCATATTAAAACGCCTTTTTTTAAAGCTCAATGGGAAATATATGTACATATTTATAATGCCTGAGAACCTTTTTAAAAAAAAAGAAAAAACCGATGTGACTAAGATTGGGACGGCCGACCGGACGACCAGCAGAACACAAAAAAGTTAAATTTAACAGTATAATTACAGTATGTAGAACGGCAGCAACGCCTGTAACGAATATGTAAGGGGACTGGCCTTACTTCTCACTGCTTTTTGCTTTTTGCAGTGAGTATGTAAGGGACTATCATATCGTTCGCTTTCCTTTTGAAGACGCGTCTGAAGAAACTATCATAGAAATAGCGAATACTCATAAACTACATTTGAATCGTAAGGTTTAGAAAGCACTTCTGTGCTTACTTAGCAGGCATGTCGAACCAAGTTTGCAGGCATTGAAAGTTCCATTGGGTGCTGACTAACAACAAATACGTAGACAAAGTCTAATGAAACGTATTGGTCAGTTTTAAAAATCGTATGCAATGCAGTGCAATTAAAAGGGAAGAGAAGAGGACGAAGAAAAGTGTGATGAGTGGGCGTGCAGTGTGATGGCAGAAGAAGCTACCAAATCACTGCAGTTGCAGCAAAGAACCAGAAGCAATTTCATATAATTAGATTTTGCAATTTTCATTTGCTATTCGTAACAAGATTGAGCAAAGCGAAGCAACGTGAACCAACAAAACGACCAAGAGCAGCAAAACAATGTCCTGCTTTATGGCTATGTACATGTGTGTGTCTGTGTGAGTGTATGCAATAAAGTTGCAATATATGAGCAGCGACAATAAAAGGCAACCAAGCAAGGATATGAACATGTATGTATGTAACTCATACATAAATAAGTCGGTAAAAGCATTTAAAACTAATGCAATACAATGAAGGCAAGAAGAAAAAACAAAATAACGCAGGCTCATATACAAAAGCAATAAGAAGTCACGGATACACACAAGTGAAGGCGCCCGGCACTTGATGGCGCACTAAATGGTGTTATCTTGATGCAAAGCATGCTGAATACTAAATTTTAAAGAAAGCTTTTGTTGTATTTAAAACAATATTTATACATATATAAAAAAGCGACGCAAAAGTCTAAACTTAAATAAAAAAGAAAATAAAAAAGAAAATAATATATGTAAGCCAAAGTAAGACCAATGAAGCCAAGTGTTGTAAAGAGAGAAGCTGTTGGTGCGCGGACTGCGCGGTTGTATAATAACCGCAGTTATACTGCTTTGTTGTTGTTGTTGTTGTTATAATTTGAACAACACCCGCTGGCATACAAATTACAACAAAGACAATCAGGCAGGCAGGCAGGCAGGCAGGCAGACAAACAAACAATGTGCGGCAATGCCGGAAGTAAGCTTAACTGAAAAGTAGCGAAGGCAGCAAAACAGACACAGAAAGCAAAACAAAATGAAAACTTAAAAGAAAGTAAAAATTTATTGCACGCTAGTGTGTAATACACACACACAGGCAGACAGACACATGTAAACGCATTCTGAGCAGCAGTCAGACAGCATTGTTGTCTGTCCCACTTACGGTCGTTTCGCATTGTTTGCCACGCCATGGCGCAACAAGAAGCTGAAGCTGAAGCAGAAGCAGAAGCATTGCTTGCGATAAAGTGAATTTGCATGCCTTAATTATGCAAACGTGCTGTAATACAACAACAACATACAACGCAATTTTGGTGCGTGAATTAACGAAGCACGGCAACAAACAAAAGCAAATGAAAACGGCTGCGCCCAATGCTATGCAATAATATTTTTATATCAACTTTGCAAGCATTTCACGTACGTACATGTGTCTATATGTGTGTGTGTGTACATGAGCACCGCAGCCAGCAACATAAAAGCAGAAGAAGAAGCAGCAGCAGCGTTTAGAGTGCGCGTTTCGTCTTGTTGCAATCGATGTCATTTGCAGAAGTGCATGAGCACAGCCATTGAGCATTGTCGACTGACATGTTGGCGTCGCACAAAAAACCAAACCAAACCAAACCAAAATCGTCCATTCAAAATACATTAATCTTGTGAAATTGCTTTTAAAACTTGCGTATATTTCTTGGTTTTCGTTTTTTTTTCGTTGTTGGTTTTCTTGTGTTTTAATACAATTCACGAATCGATTTGTTTTGCTCGATCTTGACACAATGATGTTAAGTCCTTGCGAGACTTTGAAGCTCTTACTCTGCCTTTCAATCTTGCTCTTATTTTTTGGTTGGTTTTTGTGTACGCTGAGCGCACAAAGCGACTTTGTGGTTATGTTGAGCACTTTGTACGCTTCGTTTGAATTAGTTTTTCTATGCTTTTGGCTTACTTTGACATTGCTTTTGCACAACGAACGTTGACAATGACAAAATCACTGCATGTGCATGTGCATGTGTGTGTGTGCTGTGTGTGTGTATTTGTCCGCTCGTTCAAAGTTCGTTGCAATTTATTGCGTTTGACAGTTTATTGAGCAGCATATCAAGTGAAGTCAAGTTTTTGCTTTGCCATTGCCATTGCAATCTTTTTGCTTTCATTCGTTAGTTCTACTACAAATGCAATTTAATTTTTATTTTACGCTTCCGTTTGCGCTTCTTTGCACTCATTACATAATTTTATTCAATTAACAGTTGTTTTTGTTGGCTCTTAAATACATTTTTAATTCTTTCTTTGCTGTCAAAATATTTTTGCGTTTTATACAAACTATAAAAGGGCGACTTGAACTAAAAATACAAAACTACCAAACTACAAAAACAATAAAGCGCGCACTTATAGTCGTCAGTCGTATTATTGTTGTTGTTGTAGTTGTTGGCGTTGTTGCAACGAGTTGGCAGCACTGCGGCATTTCATTATTTTCTGCACTTTTGTTTAGTTTTTTTACAGAGACAAGAGTCCGTTTTTTTTTTCTCTTTAGTTTTGTATTTTCTTTTTGGTATTTTCTCTTTTCATCTTTTTTGCCGCCGTTGCACTTCTCATTTAATTTGTGTCCATTATGCGCTTTCTACTTGCAAGCTGCTTTTGTTTTGTGCTTGTTCTTGTTTTGGACTTTTTCCATTTAATCTTGCAGTCACTGCGCTCGACGACTACTTTATTTTCTGCTGTGCTGTGCTGTGTTGTGTTGTGTGTCCTGCACAGTTTGCTGCTCCTTCAAGTTCGTTTTTCATTTAGAATGCAATTGTTCCCAAGTGAAAGAAAAATAATCATCAGGTTAAGTTTATTTTGTTTGTATGCCGTTGGTGTTGTTCTTGTTGTTGTGGACAGCCTGTCGAACTTGGCCAAATTGATGTTCGTCTGAGCCGTCAAGGCATCAATGCTGCTGTTGTCTCTCTCTTTGAGCCTTTGAGAGGCATCTTTGTTCTTGTTCATGTTCATGTGAATGCGCAACTTTTGTGCGCTTAATTTTTAACGAAATTAACTTGAAACAAAGTCAACAACAACAACAATAAAAATACAACACTTGTTGTTGTTTTTTTGTTGCTTACGCGTCGCTAAGTGCATTAATGGCCAAATTGAAAGGTTGTTAGCGTTTGGCGGCACATTTCAGCTCAGCATTGCGTCCGTGCTGTCGCCTGAGTCTGCTCATGCAAAATGGGCTCACGGTGCGTATGATGAATTTGTGAAACTTTTGCTTTTGTCCTTGACGAGCTTTGTTTATAATCACATTTAGAAAGTGCAAAAAAAGTGCGTGTTAATGAAATAACTCATGCTGGGTAAAGAGTACTCGTGCGGTCTGAAACAAACGCAGGTTGTATCTAAAAATAGTGCCAAAATACTCAAATTGTACCAAAAAATGCACCAAACGTATGAAATTGTACCAAAAATTGCACCAACATTAATAAATTGTACCAAGCAGTGAAAATCAAATCATAAAAAGGACCAAAAATGCACCAAGTGCCAAAAAATAGTACCAAGTGCTCAAAGACGCACGAAATAGAAAAGTAATCATCTGCCAAGTTAAATTGATAAAAAAATAGCAAGCAAGTGCCAAAAAATTGTACCAAGTACTTACACAAAGTCAACCTTACTTTTGGTAGAGTTTGAAAAAAAAAAAAGAATAGAATAATTTGAGAAAAAATTAAGTTGATTACATTACCAAATACAAATATAAATAGAGAACTTTTGTGTTGTTTTCAAAAATGTTACTTCAATTAAAAATAATACTTTTTTTTTTATCATATGAACAAATAAATTCTGTTTTTCTTTGTTAGTTCAACAAATTTGCTGCGTTTTCCACACAAGCAAACAAAACCACCAACTGAAAAATATAACAACTCAGAATATTAACAACAACAACAACAACAACAACATTTACATTTGCTGGCCAAGGCAACGTTTGTGCTCATTGTGCAAACATGTTTTTCTCATTTTATACTTTCCATAAACATAGCTTAAAAATAATTTCATTTCATTTTATTTTATTTATTATTATTTTTATTTGTAATTTCTTGTTTTCTTTTTACGCCACCATTTTTATATTTATTTGTGCGTTGTTTGCTGTTCTATAATAAATTTTGTGCATGTATTTTTCGCATACCTCAGTTTGGTAAATATTTTTAAACATAAAAACTAAAAATTTTTAATTGCTTTTGGTTGCAGAAGTAAAACAGAGTTTTTTTTTTTTAATTTTTTGTTGTGGTTTTTTTACACTCTGTCTTTGTTTTTGTAGTTGTTGTTGGTTGCATTTTTTTTCTAAATGTTATAAATTTTTCATTTATGTTAATATTTGAGTTTATTTATTTTGAAATATGTTTGATTTGTTTGTTGTGCAATGATAAAAATTTGCCTCGTTGTTTGTCTGCTTGGCGCACATGGCGTATGAGTGTTGTAAAATTATGCATAGCAGAAATTGTTTGTTAAGACAACAAAAATATGACAATTATTTTAGTTATTATATCAAAATACGAAGCAAAAAATGCATTTGGTTACATAAAACAAAAAATGTTGTTTAATTGCAAAAAGAGTTGGCAAAAGTTTTTGGTTAAATTTCAAAAGAACTCAATTACTGACTCGAAATATTAAATAATTTTGTAGTAGCAAAAGAAGAAGCAGAAATCAAAAAGCAAACATAAAACGCACAACTTTGGCAAACTCAAATTAAAGTGAAGCCAACAAGGAAACTATAACAATACATTTGAAGTTCAGCATTTTACAACTGTTCTAGTGCTGAGAAGAGACAAAGAGTGTGCGAGTGAGACAGTTGCATGCAGAAACCAATTAAATGTAAGCATTTGCAAATCAAAATGTGATCGAATGAAATACAATTGGCAACGGTAGCACAATTGTGGCCTGCGCCTTGATGTAGGCTACATTACAACGGAAATACGGCAGGTATGCATGAGCATTTTTAAAGGCTAAAAGGCAATAAAGAAAAGTGAAGGAGTAAGCTTGTGCAGTCTAATCATACTAACAAGCACAATGTGAATTGTTCTGAGTATCGCAACGACGTCAAATTTATGCGACAGCATGTACAAGTTGTCAAAGTACGAAAGGACGAACCAAACGAACGAACGAACGTTGCTAAGAACGAATAAATGACTGTGCCTACGCATATTTAAAACTAATTGCATAAGAATGCCTGACAACGAACACACTCATGTAAGTTGCTCCGGCGACAGTTTGTATTTGCGAGCACACTTTTGGGCTACGGCAGCGGCAGCGCAGGACAAACGGCATCATTGTCATTGAGCATGTCAGAGGCAATTGAAATGGACACACGTAGGCGAATGCACGAGTGTACATTCATGAGCTGTGCTCAGCTCGGGCATACAACAGGGACTTACAAAAGGCTTAAAGGACGGACATATAACTGAGAAAATGATGTCGAAGTCAATGCACGTTTGTCGGTTGTTTGCAACATAGGCGAGCAAGAGTCAAAACAACTGCTTCGGTTTTTAGTTGCCGGCCAGAATAGATGTCTTTGTTTGTTTGTCTACGTTGCAGGCCAACTTTCAAAGTAAAGTGCATTTCTTTTTTGTGCCTTTTACTCATAAATCGTTGGCGTGTCCTTTTTTTTTTTATTTTTTTTGTCATGCATTTACTGCAGTTGCTCATTGCTCATTGCTCATTTCTCAGTCGCTTGTTTGCTTCCTGTTTGCCTGCCATATGGAGACGTGATATACTGCCAAGTGCAGCAGTTGAATTAGACGCTCGGCGCTCGTGTTGGCGTTGGCGTGGTCAATGCGCGTGGGTGTTGCCAAACTTTTACTGCAGACAACATAAATTTGTCTACTTTTGGACAGTTCGAAGTTATAGTGAGATAACTTTTCGAACGCACATAAAGGCGACTGATGGCCAACATTAAGAAAATAGGCAAAGTGACATGAAAATTGCGCACAGAAATATGCAATACTTAATTTGATTAAAAAGCGTAATTCAATTGTTGAAAGTGTTGGCAAATCACATAAATAACAAAGCGGTTAAACGCAAATTAGCATTTGCGGTTTGGCAGCTAATTTTACAAATCGTTGTCACTTTTTGTGTGAACATGGCATGCCAAAGCCAACTCAAAGCTTAACATTTATTAATTTATCAAACAATTATGTTGGCTCAATCAAACGTTTGTGGTTTTCATATAATAAATTTCAAATCTTAACAGGAAATAAAAAAAAAAGTTCATAGGAAAATCGAAACTATTTTTGCACAAAAAGAAGTCAAAAAGCATGCACAAGCAGAAGCACAAACAAACACGTTGTACACGAAATAGACACGTGAAAACATTGAACTGTGCGCGTCTCTTTTGGAACTTTTATTGGTTGAGCGCGTGTGAAGCTGTCAGTCAAGGTTTGCTAAATGTCACACAACACAACAGTGTTGGTCAACTGTTGTTGGCCACATTTATTTTTTTACCTTGCACACATTGTCTATTATTTCTGTTTTATTTCTTAAAATTGATAAATCAATAAAAATACCTCCTTAAAACTGCATATCTTTTCCCGCATTGTTGCTCTTCAAAGATGATAATATTCATGAAAGATGAGCGATTTTCTTGGAATTTTAACCAACATAAAAATAAGTAATGCCAAATGTATGCTTTTTTTTTAGATTTCGGGCATGAAGTCTCCTATCGTATATAAAGGGTATTATATTATTGAGTATACTCGACTTTTGCCGCCTTACTTGTTGATATGGCTACGATTTTAAGCCGACTTTGTACCTAATGCGCTGTCAATGACTGTGTTGCCGCCCATTGCTGCAATCATGTCACGTGTGCTGTTTTTGTGTGATTTTTTTTTATGCCATGCTTGCCCCACACTCCCCTCATTCTCGCTCATTGTAGCTGCACTGCTTTTGTTGCTGTCACCCCTTTTACGCTTCGCTTGACTTGGCTTGGCTGCCACTTGATGTGCCGGCAACAAAAATTGAAAACTTTCAACTTGTTTATTAAAAACTTATTCATGTTCGTTGTCGCTCATGGTGTTTCCAAGCATCGTTTCGATGTTGGGTAATTTTTGCCATTTGTCTTGTTTTTTGGGGGTAAAAAAGTTTTCAACTTAAAGGTGTAATTCGCCGCTCTGCGCTGTTAACTTGCCTAACCTAACCGAACCAAACTGAACCGAACTAAACCAAAACGAGGCGAAGCGAACTTCTGCCTTGCATGTTTTTACAAAGAAACTTGTTTAAATGTTTCTTGTCATGTTGTTGTTGTTGTTATTGCCGTTGTTGTTTGCATATTTTGCAAAACTGTGCGTTGTCGTGCCTCATACTTAGCTGAGTTTGTTTTAAGTTCATTTTGCATTGCACTGCCGCGAGCTGCCGAGGCTCAGAGGTCAGGCCTGCCAGGATATTTTCATATACAAGAAGTTAAGTTTTAGTTTTTTGGTTTTCTTTTTTTTGATTATTCTCAACAAGTTTTTGCGTACTTGAGTAGCTTGTCGTAAAAATTAGCTAAAATAAGAATAATACAGTTTGTTTTGGGTTTTTGAGTTTTGTTTAAGTTTGAGTTTTAATATTTTGTGTTCATCATAGCGCATGCGAAGAGACAACTTCTTCTTTTTGTTGCTGTTATGAAATTACATTTATAAAATGATCTTTTGGTTGAGCGCTTAAAGCGTTGCAAATGTGACAAGACACACACACATACACACGCACATTGAGACAAAGCTTTGGTGCGACACATTAGCATATCAGCAGCATTTAATGCGCAACGAAGTAGACATGTTTAATCTTGTCTAAATGTCAAAACACTCCATTTACTTTGAATGTACTTGAGCAAAAGCATGAATGCCTTCTAGTTAACAAATAAATATAGCATAGTTCAAGGGGCGCCACTTTGACTGACTCAACGCACTGATCGACTGACTGTCTGAATGAGTGAGTGACTGACAGCGGTTGTGGCGAGGCTGACTGTGCTTGTCACGTCATGTAACGTGTTGTAATTTACGCTTCATTGTTGTTGCTGTTGTTGTTCCTATTGTTGTTGACTGTTGTATAAAGGCGCATCATGTTGTCAATGAACTGCGACCTACATTAGAAGCGACTTATTCGAACTCATACTCAAACTGAAGCTAAGAAACACACACAGCATTTACTTATACATATATATGAGTATATGTGTGTGTGTGTGTGTGTGCATATGTTTAGGTAAGTGGGTAACTGACAGTCGATATCTTTGTTAAAGCTTGTTTGGTAATTACACTTGAGTCTTAGTTGTTGTTGTTGTATTGTTTTTGTTGTTGTTTTGACTGCCATATGTATGTGTGTGTGTGTGTGCAAACGTGTAACTTCAAAGTGGAATAAAGGGAATATCTAAAGCACGTTAAAAAAAAAATCAACAACAAATACTCTTTTAAAGTTTCGTTTTTTTCCGGCACCCCTCTGCCCCTCAGATTGCGCTTTGTTTACACCGCTTGAAGTTTGCTTTCGGTTTCGGTTTCGAGTTTATTTCACATTTTGGTTCTTGTGCAATTGTGCGGAAAAGTGCAAACCACTTTGCTTAATTGCTGCGCTGTGCAAAGTGGTTTCGGCTTCTCAACTGACCTTAGTTTTCTGCTCTTTTTTTTTTCAGTTCTTCGCCTGCCATGTTCACTTGTTTGCCATGATTGCTTTGTAATTATGTTGCTATTGTTGTTGTTGTTGTCGGTCTTCTGCTACTTCTGCCTCTTCTGCTTATTGCAGATTATTTCGAAATGAGCTGTGAATTCGTACGTTTGTCGTGCATTGAAGTGAAATGAATTCGAGCCAATTTTATTGTAAGGTCAAACGTTAATTTGCCCGTAAGCGTTAATGTTAATTGCGCTTTCGATTACGTAAAGAAAAAAAAAACGCCATCGAAATTAATCAATATGATTTGATGGCCTTGTCAACATTTACAACACTTCCGAGCGAGCACATGCGAAATGCTACGTTTGCTTTGATTGAAGCTTTGCCGTCGTTTGCCATTTACAGCTTTTTCGTAATGTTTCTGTTACTTTTATTATTATAACTTTATGAAGATATATAAAAGAGAATTTTGCGCGTCTCGCATGATAAAACATTTTAACTCTTTTGCCATTTAATGCCGCTTGGCTATTAAACAGCAAATTACACACACACACACATATACATGTGAGTTTGGCATTTCATATAAGTATAAACGTAAATAAAAACTTCGTTCTACTGCGGCCATGACTGTTATCGCTTGGCGAAAATAGTGGCAAAAGGATTGCCAGAAATATTAGAAGCCATGTTGCTTTTTTTCTACTATTTATTTCGTGCTTAAGCTGTGTGTGTGTGTGTGTGTGTGTGTGTGTGTGCACATAAAATTTTACGTATACATAAACAGATGAAACAGCGCGCTAAATAAAGTACAGCATAGCGTAAGGCGTGCTGGCTTGTATAGCCACAAACGAAAACGCATAAGTAGAAGAAGCATGGCATGGCAAGAGAGCCTTTTGCAGCGCATAAAAGTAATTTGACGCCTTGACGCAAATGGCCACAGTTAAAGTTAATTGAGTTGTTTTATTAATTGGTTTGTGTGTCTGTGTCGGTGTGAGTGTGTGTGTGTGTGTGAATGCCAAGCAACTATGATATTTATTTACTCAACGTGCATGTATGTCGCTCAATCGGTCGATGTGTATTGGTTTGAGTATCGACAACGCTTAAAGTCAATTTTATCTTACTGAAAAATATATATTTTTTAAATTAAACAATATTGAAATTTAATAATTTATTTGTTTGTTTTATTTTTTAATAAACTACAATTTACTTTTAATTGGTTTCATGTTTGTTTGCTGTGTGCAAAAGGGCGCGTCTGCAACACTTGCGATAAAATGCAGCAAATCAGCAAAACTGTCAGAAAATGCAACGATACATGCGCGAAATATGATTTATTACGCTTTTGTTTGTTACAACAACAATAAATAAACTTGTCTCTATGTAAATTTATGTTATTTGCATTTCAAGCCATGTGCTAAGTAAATAACATGTTTGGCCATTCAAGGGCGTTGGACAACGCCAAGCCATCCTCCATAACACAACTTCGGTGCGTCCAAAACTTGAATGAGGTTCGATTTATGCCATCTTGGCCCCCCTTTATGTCAAACTGGCTACGCCCTTGTGCCCATTGTAGCTGCGTAATTTAAGCGGCTTTAATTGTAAGCAAGCTGCCGTAGCTGCATTTGCCTGAATGGCATAAAGGCATAGTTTACGGTTTAAGTATGCCGAAATGGTAAACTTAACTTGATTGAATATTGAATGACAAATTGTGCATACATGAATGCATAATAATGATCATGTATACAAAATATGAAATACTCCAATTAAGTCAAATATTGATTTAAATTTAATACGAAAAAAAAGGGAGCGAAAGAAAAAGCAGAACAAGAATTTACGGTTTTTAATTTCACGTGTATGAGACGTGAATGCACAGTAATGCGTGTCCACACACACACACACGCACGCAGCCTACGGCCAGACTACGCAAATGAGAAGTGCATGATTGAAAAAGAGCGTTAAAGGGGAGGGGGCATTGAGCACGGCGGAAAAATCCGTATGTGTGAAATTAAATTAATTATTTTAAGCCGATGGCCGCAGTGGCAAATATTAGAGACACAAGCAAAAACAATGCACTGTCCATGTGTCTGTCCATGTGTGTGTGTGTGTGTGTGTGAGTGTGCGTGCACAATAACGTTAATTATACTGATTGGAAAATGCAGATGAGTCCAAAGGCGCTTAAAATCGGAGGGCCATGAGTATGCAATTAAACAATGAAAGCTTTAATGGTTTAACGAAATTAACAACGAATGAAAATCGTTGGTTAAAAATTCAAGTTGAAAGATTTTTGTTGATCAAAGCCATAAAATGAGAACCATAAATTTGTCAAGTAATTAATTTCAGTTGAATATATCTTTTTATAGTAAACAAAACGGATGTAATAATTATGGTTTTTTGACTGAAAGTAAATAAATTTGCCTGAGAATTTCTTTGATTCGGAAATAAATTTATGGCAACTTGCTTAAATTAGATACGCTTTTGAGAACAACAACAACAACAAGAACATCAGTTGTACGCATCTGGAGGCCACATGGCCAGCATATGCAGCAGGCAAGTGAAATGGAACATTTTTGGCGACGAAGCGCTCAAAAATTTAACCCAGCCAAAGCAAAGCAAAGCAAATCAAGGCATATATGTAAGTAAGTATGCGTGACAAATAAGGAAATGTAAGAAGCAACTATCAATTTAAGTTAATTAATGATTGAAGCGTTCGTTGCATGCATGCGCAAAATGCAAGTGTGAATTATGAAGAGAGCGCGTGTGACATGTGACAAAGGCAACTTTTTACAGCCAGCAATGAATGACGACACGCACACACAAGTCAATCAGGCAAGCAAATCTGTCTGTCTGTCACACATAAAATGCACACGGCACTAGCTGGGGCGGTGGCGGTGTGCAGAGCAGCAGCAGTAAGTAAAGTCAATATGACAAAGACGCCGCTTGTTGCTTTGATTGAGTTTGACGGTGCTGACGTTGAAGAGGAAGCAGCTGCTTTTCTTATTTCCACTTTGTCTCTTTTTTTCTACAGCTACTGCTTCTTCTTCAACATCTGCTCCCTAGACAAAAGTATGTATAACATTTGTGTGCTTGTGCTTGAGTAGTGGCAAAGAGGTGCGCTGCGTTGCTGCTGGAACGTAACATTGGCATTGGCATAAACGACGGAAATGCGCGTGACAATTTCAATTTTATGCTACTAACGGAAATGACTGCTTTAGAAGGCGCATCGTTGCACTCCCCCTCCCCCCACCAATTGCACCATAGTTATTTGACGCGCTTGGGCAAACGATTTTCACTTTTCTGTTGCTGTCAAATGCCGCACGAATCATGATTCGTTTCAACATTTGCTGCAAATGTAACATGAAATGATTGCAACGTCTGCTGCAATGGCAACGTCTGCTGAGTGTTGTGTTGCGTTGAGTACGGTTTGGCGGGCACAACGTGGGCACATTAAAGTGCCAAGTGGCAAAGCGACATTTTGACAGTGATATAAATATGAAGAAAAAGCAGCAAATTGCTTGAGTAGTAACATGCTACTGACGTAGTCTTCTGTGTGTGTGTGTCTATGTGTGTGTGTGCCACGTTTGTCAGTAATTGGCGCAAAATGCGATTATTTGTTGGCAAAAGTGCAGAAATGGCAAGAAGTTTTATATGAGCGTAACACATGACAGTTTGAAGAGTGTCTAAAAGCTAAAATGCTCTCACAAGTAATTGATTTGAATAAATATAAAACCATATATAAATTGAAAGGAAAGGCAAGTTGTCTGTCCGCCAGTCTGTCAATTATTTATTATAGTTAAATATGCTATTATGTAGTTGTACAATTGCTTCGACAAAATGATGTTTTCTCATCTTACAAAACTTTAAACATTTAAGTTCATTTGGCATGAGTAGCCATTAATATTTGAACATATAAACACTTATAAGAACAGTGCGGGTAACAATAAATCATTTGGTATACACACACAACAATAACAACAACAACAACAACATCGAAAACAATCAAATAATAAAGAAGGTAAGCACAATAATCAAAAGCATCAAACTGCACTTATGGCTGAATGGCATACATAACAAATAAATAATTCAGAATTTATAACAAATAACAAACAACATTCAACGTTGTTCCATGTTCCGCCATGAATGAAGACCGAAACAGAAGCAAAGCAAAAAACTTTACCAACGTTCAAAATAATTCAAAGAAACTCATGAAATGAAACTCAAAATAAATATAAAACATTAAGGCGACATGGACACCGACATGGACAACAGCAGCAACAACAACAACAACAACAACAGCAACTGCATAAAATAATTCAGCGCACTTGTTGTTGTTGTTGTCTTCGTCGTCGTCGGTTTCGCAGACGGTCGAGTTGTTTGTATAAAGAAGGGCGTTTCTGTTGGGGGCACGACATGTGTGTGTGGCACAAAAGTTATACGTATGTAGATGCGATACATGTGCATATGTATTTATGTCACGTAGCAACAAATTGTGTCGAGCTGTGAGCTTTGATTCGGTTTTTCTGCGCAAACCAATACAAAAGTACAAAAAAAAGGAAAATATATATACAAAAGTACACATTGGTCAGTGTAGATTTGATGCTGTACATACATTACATGTGTGTGTGTGTGTGTGTGTGTGTGTGCGCTAAATTTACAACTGCAAAGCATTTATTTATACCTTTGACTTTGCTTGGTTTCGACCAACTGCTCGCCATGATAGTCACAGCAACGTTCGTTGAATATGAAAGTGGCACAAATGGAGACAAAACAAATGAAAAAATACTTATTTGTACAAAAACAAAAGCTGAAAACAACAGCAACAATTGACACACACACACACACACAGACACACGGTTGCACAACAGAAGGTGCTCAATGCTCACGGGTCATTTTATTGCTACCCCAACCAATCGAACAACAACTGTAGAAGAACAACAACACTCTGAGCCAACTCACTGAAGAAATCTTACTAATAAAAATAAATTCTACTTTTACTGTTCGACGAATTTTATGTGCAATCTTCCCGTCTTGTGTGTCAGCATTTACCAACTGTGTCTCAACTGCGTTCTCAATGCCATTCAATTCAGTAAGTATAAAGTTTTGTGCTTCAGTACAGTTTTTATCTGTGATCGATTTTAAATTTGATTTTGATAAGACGACAACGATGACAACAACAACAACAACAAGGATAACGACAAGGATGATGTTAAGCCAAAAACAAACAGTAAACAAACTTTTACGAAATGGCATTTAGTTAAATGAAATGTGTTGAGCTCTAATTCAATGCATTGAAATTGTTCCTTTGTATGTATATCTATGTATTAGTGTATGTGTGTGTGGGGGGTATGAGTTTGTGACCTAAGGGTAGACAACATTAGAGTTGAATTCGCTTGAAACAAATAAAAAGATTCACTTTGTAACTCGTTTTCTTTTATCTGTTTATTTTCGTTGTTGCCTTTTGTTTATCCCTTATTTTTTATTTGGACTTTTTGTTTAATTTCTTAAAATTTTTAGCAATTTTGTAATGACTTAAATTGAATTTCATTTACAAAAGTGTATAAAATGCAATTGTCAGCGTTTGAAAATTGTCACAAAATTGAATTTCAATTTCATGTTTCTTTACATTTTTAAAAATATCGATGAACACATAACTTAAGCGAAGCAGCTCAGCAAAACCGCCGAAAGTATGCAGTAATTTTTATTTTTGGCTTTTGAAATTTCGAACTAACGCAGCAATGTTGCAATTTTGAGCCAAATAACGCAAGACAAGCGTGTCAACTTGGCTTAAATATTATTTGCATAAATTTGAATTTGTTTTGATGCCTTTAAGCATGCTATGCAACAAGAAAAAGAAACGAAAATGAAAATAATAATAATAAATTATAATAATAAATAAAAAAAACGTGCTGTCGTCAACAAGAAAAAGAAAAAATACACAAAATAATAATAATAATAAAAGCAAAGAGCAGAAAATTCATGTTGACAGTCGCGCGTGGCTCATGAATGCCTAAGAATAAAAACAAAAGTAAAACAACAAACATGCTGAAGTAACTTGCTTTGATTTTTATTAAGAACGCTTGTTGTAGCCAGACAGACAGACAGACAGACAGATAGAAAGACAGAAGGACGCACTCATGATAGCCGATGAACTGCGCGCCTGTCTGTATGCTACACGCTTTGTGTTTAAGCGAGTCAATATAAAGGCGACAACTTCATAGTAAAACAAAAAGCTGACGTTACTTTTTTCTTTTTTTTTTTCTCCAGTTGTTGTTTACATTTCAGTAAAGAGTGGGGGAGGGCCGGGAGTTTGCTGCCTTTTGTTCAACCGTTGCTCGCTGCTCGGTGTTGTTTGTGTGTGCCAAGGCTCGAAGACAACAGAGCTCAGCACTTTTTCATAACTATCTGCGTCGTGTCAACTTGTAAGTCAGCATTTTATATATTTCATTGCATGCTGTGTTTCAAATATCCTTTTCAATATATATGTTATTTTCTGCTTGTTTTTGTATTTATTAAAATTTTGTGTTGTTTCATGTCGTTGACGTCAGCGGCAACGCTTTGGACATGCGATTTAAATATATGAATTAAATATGAATGAAATATGAATATTATATGTATTTTTCTTGCTTCGTGCCTTCTTTTTTTTTGGTAGACTGTCACGCATGGCGTTGTATTAAAAATTCGTTGACACGTGTATTTTTTTTTTGTTTTGGTTTCTTCTTTTTTTTTTGAAAGCATACTTCCAGGCTGACAGGTAAAAAGGTTTGCTAGTGCCAATTATGCATTCAAGCAAAAGATTGCAATGAAAAGCGTAAAAAAAAAGTTAAATTTAAAAGCTAAAAACCTTTTTCAACGCGGGCGCACAACAACCATTTGTTGTTGTTGTAAATTTGTGCTTTGAAAGTTGTCGCCAACGTTCGACACAACATGGTCTAAAAAGTCACTGAAGCGCGGCAAATGTTGGCGACAAGCTTCTATTATTATGCCTGAGACTTTATGCGAAATCAAATCAGTGTGTATGTGTGTGCAGCGGACGGACAAGACGACGCATGTGCGTGTGTGTGTGTGTGTGTGTGTGTGTGTGTTATAATAAAAGAGCCACAAAACAGATTCGCGCTTATTCGCTTTCAACGTTTTATTCGCGCCATTGTTGTCAGATATGTTGCCATATGCCATATTTGTTGTTGACGTTCACGATGTTGTTGCTGTCGTTGTTGTTGTTGTACACTCAACGCCCCAAATTGTTGCTTGCTTTGTTTTGGTTTTGGTGTTGGCTGTGGTTGTTGTTGTACTTTGCTTAGGGTTGCGCGTGCCTTGCTGATGACTATGACGTTGCTGCTGACTAGGGTCGCACTTGGCTCACTTTGTCGGGGTCGTGCTTTATTTTCGCTTTCAACAGCTTGTCAGTAACAAACATTTTCTCAGCCATACTGGCTGGCATGTTAACACCAAACTTGCGCTACACTTGACACTACGCCGTTATACTCACGCAGGCCATGTGCTCAAACAATGCAGTGTAGTGTGCACAAAATAACTAATGATTTGGCTTGTAGTGCTGCGTAACTCAGTTATCAACATACAAACAAACAAACCACATACACATATATACATACAGCCAAAGAGCGAAAAAAACCACACACGCATACACCGGAAGTCGGTCACTAAAACGGAAATTCCTTTTAAGCAACCGTTAACCTGTGGTTGTGGTTGTATGCCCGTCGAGCTCATTCTGCTCGCACTCATAACGAAACTGCTGCTGAGCTCTGGCAATGACAAATGTTTCGCATCCATACATACATACATCCTGTCCGTTGGCTTTTTACATGCACATATGTGTCATATGTGTCACATACAATATATGTGCATATATAATTATATACACATGCATACATATAAGTTTATCTAGAAGTATGTGTGTAATATTGTTTGGCTCATGTGCGTGATTGAAATTCCAAGCATTTTACTGTGTCGCGTTTGTTTCGTCACCAACTCACGCACGCATCATATATACATATATATGTCATATATATATTCACTCATAGCGTCAAAAACTTATACAACTGCTTAGCTCTTGGGTTAGCCCAGGTTAGGGTTGAATTCCGGCGCATTTCCAACGTTTCCTTCCTTCCTTGCGCCACTCACGACACAATGCGTACGCGTGAACTTACAAAGCATTCACGCACGCACGGATGCAAATATTTGTTAGCAAAAAATTTTTGATAGTATGAATTTAATTTTTCCTTTTTTTAAGGGTTGAATAGACGCATGTCTATTTTTAGCTTAAATTTACGTTTATACATGAAATTGAATTTCCAAAGTTGTCTGACTTGATTTTCTGCAAAGATGTTGCCTAAATAATGAAAATGTAACGCTTCCCAACAAACATGACACTTATAAATAAGCAAAGTAGAAAAGTATCTTTTACTGCCTTCTGCCTTCGGTTGAAAGCAACTTGAGCAACATACAGCGGCACCAGTACATTGCAGTTGCACTTGCCTTACGCCCTAACGAATGCTTTAATAAATTTGAATAGACATACATTTTTCGACCTCTTTTTTTTCCCTCCTTTTTTAACACTTTTGGCAGAGGTTTTTTTCTTTTATTTTTTTTTGTTATTTGTTCGACATAATATTTTCATTGCAAGGCAATAACAGTCAACAAAGTGTCGCCTGCGCTGTGATTTATTAATGTGCGCGCTGGTGTGGCCAAACGGGATGCGCTTTGGCGTGACGTAACGTGAGGCACAACGTGACACATTTGCAAAGAACTTGCGCTAAAAATTTATAGCAACATTTTAGTTGCAAAAAATCGCGAACGTCATTATATATATTATCTGGTTGCATGCCTCGTTTGTGCGCTAGCAAGTTGGCAGCGCTGCGTCTATGCAAATTGATGAGTTTGCATAACAGCGCACGCATTACTAAATAGAAACTTGCTAATTTTTTGTAGTTTTTTTTCTGTAACATGTAACATGTAACACGTTAAAATGTGCACGAGACCGTACAGTGTTGGTAAACTCAAAGATATTTAAAGTGTAAGCCGCCGTCGCTGCCGCCGTCGCACTTGGCAACTTTTAAGGCATGTTAAAAGCGTTCGTGTCATGCGGCACGTCGTTGTTTTGAGGTCAGCTCGCTTGGCATGTGTTGAATGCATGTATTTTATTTTCCTTTTGCTTCGATTTAAGTGTGTTAGAAACTCGAAAAGGCAGGAAACACCTGCCACTTGTTTTAAGATGTTGCATACAAAAAACTGCAAACCAAACAAAAAGGCAACAAAGGCCAGTCAGCCGGAATGGCTTTTGTAGTTGTTGTTGTTGCTGTTCTGTTGTTGCCCATCTTTAGTTTGTTTTACAACAAACAACTGAGAGCGTTTGCTCGAGAAATGGCACACACACAGAAGCTGCACATAAGCAAAGACGATGATGATGATGATGAAGATGAAGAAGCAGCACTTAACCAGGTTTCTCGGTTTTGCTTTGTAAGTATTTTTCTTTAGTTTAATTTTCTTTACATTTTTTTGTTTTTTAGGGCAGGTTGAGTTCTTTGTTGGGGGGGTTTGCTTTTAATTTTGTGGTGCCTTTTTGAATTGTTTTCTGTGGCGGCTTTGTAGTTTTGAAGCACAGCCAAACAATACAACAAAGAAATATAGCAGAGGCCGAAGAATAGTAGTGTTGTATTTGGTTTAGTGTTTCATTGCTTGACAATGGTTATGAATTTAATTTCATGTGAACATTTATGAAATAGCAACCCTGTAACCTCAATACGTTTTCAGCCGAAATGAAAGAGTTTTCTATAAGTTCATGATTACGGCACAGTTTCTGAAGCAGCTTCGGATTTTGTTAACTTGAAAAAGAGTTCATAAGGTGTGCCAATAATAATATAAAAAGATCATTGCCGAAAGCATTTACTACACAAGTCTAGAGTTGTCATACGCAGCAAATGCCGCCTTATGCAATTAAGTTGTAACTCTAGGAGCAAACGAACTTTGTTAGCAGCGCTAAGACAAGTAAAGCAATAAAAGTAAAGGCACAAACTTATACACAACGAAATCAAACAGCTTTAATAAAAATTCCTCAAAGGCAATTTCAGCAAAGCCACAAAATGGCAAAAGTTTCCAAGCCTTTGCACACAACTATGCTAATACACTGCCGCAGAAGCTGCTCAGAAGCCACTGAGCCGCCGCCACCGGAGCAGTCGAGCTCATGTGGCAGTCATAATACGTGGCGTATGAGTAACATTTGTCTATATTTCTCAACTTATGCCAATAATGGCGAGAAAAAGAAAAATCATAAACGAAGTTTCAGCCGTAAAGTAATCGTCTGCTTGTTTGTTCCTTTGTCTATGTGTGTGTGTGTGTGTGTGTGCGTTTATAGGTGTATGTTGCCAACTAAAAGCGATGTGTTGTCATCGTCGTACAGCCACAACAATAACAACAACAACAACAACAATGTGTCATGGCGTTCATGAACTCATTTTACGTCTGTTACTTAACCTCAATTTTTATAGCAATTTTTTAGCGTGTTGAGCCTTTGTTGCCTTTTTCGCTGTTGTTATTCTACTTTATTTTTTTTTTTTTGCTATTTTTTTATAGGCACACTTTGTAGTGTTTCTGCACATGTGCACGGCTGTATGAGCGTATGAGCTACTAGCTACTAGCACAAGAACATGTCGCCGTGCGCCGGGCGCGGAAAATGAAAACATAAATTTTGCTTATGAACGTTGAACGCGCTTTTGCCTTTAATAAATATATGAGTCCTGTTAGCTTGGCTTCACTTGCACACATGTGCCTTCATATCCCACAAGGATATACGTTAGTGTAAGAAATTGCGTGTTCTTTGGCAGAAAAAAAACGAGAACAAAATAATAATAATAATGTTTTGCACAACAACAAAAAGAATATAGAAATAAGTCGTCGCAAATCTTCGCCTTTACACATTTTAGTACGTTGTATGTGTGTGTATGTGTATGTGTGTATGTATGTGTGTGTAGGCAAAAGCACAAAAAACATTTTCAAGTCTAATCTTGCTGCTTTGCAGCTCATAAAATAAAAATTAATTGTTATTAGCTTCGTTTGTTGTACGGTTTTTCTTCTCACTCATTTACTCTTTCATTCAATCTTTCGTTATCCAACGCAGTACTTTGTTATTTTGGCGCTCTTTGCACTTGCCCGAATAGCACATTTGGCTTATCATTAAGTTTGTATGGCACACAACAAGGCGTGGCAAATCGCACAAAACTACTTGCTCAATCAGCGCTGAGTCTGTTCGGTTATAACTGAGCGTTTGTCAGACTGACTTTGATATACAAATTCGACACTTAGTTGAAGATACTTTGTAATTTAACAAGAAGTCTTGCTCATGCAGATTGCCATTGGCTCAAGGGATATATCATTATAAGGCGTGAGTCACAAAGGTCGCTCAACTGTAATATTAATGCAATCAAAGAATTATGATATATATAATAATATTTATAGGGCATTATTAAGTCGTGTAGTGCCGATTGTAGCGCTTTCATTTAATGCTGTGCAGCTTTCATGTGCCTTTGAAGTGATTTCAGCTTCGGTCGAGTCGTTGGTATGAGAAAAATCATACAAATTAAATTTAATGCTGTTTAGATAAGACTTTTTGCGTATTAGGAAAAAAGCACAACATTTTTTTTTCCTCTGGACTATTAAAAATGGATTATGCAAAAGTTTATTCTTTATTTTATTTTTCACTCAACTTTCTAAAGTCAACGGTAGGGGGCGCTTTTGCTCTTTGGTTTGTGTAAAATATTCCCTAAAGTGAAATAAAATTCATGTTTAGAAAAAAAAAAGTTGCTCGGTTTAAATTTAATAAAATTGTTCAGTTTGCCTTTGTTTGTTTTTTTTTTAGAAAAGTTAAAATTAAAAAACAAACTCCCAAACGTACACAAAGCATTTTGTGACATGTTGAAAATCCGGAAATGACATATAAAACTTGATTTGTGGCGTGGCACGAAGTTGGCCGGACAGAGCATGGATGCGACTGAGATACAGCGCACAAAATATGCGTGCTTAAAAGTTAAACCGTAACCGATATCCTTACGACTGCTTCTTCAGCTGCTTGTCCCATTTTGCGGTCATAGAACGCAGCATGGCAAAAATGTGTGGTTATTTTGGCAGTAAAAGTAGTGCAATGTCAAAAAGAAATGTATCTATTTGAGTTATGTTAATGCTGTGCGCCTCATGGTTGTATCAGCATTGCAGCATATTAACTTATCACATGTGTAATTTAAAATAATAAAACCTCTGAAATTGAATACACTTGAAATGCGATTTTTTGCTCTTGTTGCTGCCGTGTTGGTCAGACACACTTTATTGTGCTACAAACGCAGCGCCGGAACTGCAAGGCTTCGTGTTAGAAAAGCAAACGCACAAAATTTAATAAAAGTACTTGTGAGCATGCAACAATTTTACGTGTGCTGCATTGCAACGACCTCAATTAAATGCTGTTGATGTTGTCCGTTCTTGCTTGCAATGTTGCAAACTTATGTTAGAACAAAAACTGTTGTTGGTATTTTTCAATAGACAACAACAACAACAGTCAACAACAACAGACAACGCAAAGTGAAAACCTGTTTTACGAAATTCCCGCGTGTCAGTTACTTATACAAGTATGAATGCAACTCGAGCTCGAGTTGAGACGAGCTGTGAGCTGTGCGCTGTGCGCTGTGAGCCATGAGCTGTGCTGACTTCAGTTGAGTTGAGTTGAACTGAACTAAAGCAAATGAGCTGAAGCACTGAAGAATTTTTCGTTGCTGCTGCTTTTCTCTATACTGCCACTTTTTTCTTTTTTATATTTTTTTTTTGTTCATTGCTGACAGTTTTGTTGTTTTTGTTGTGCGCTTATTTTATTTCTTTTACTTTTTTAAATATTTCTTTTTTTTTTTTTTTTTATTTTTGCCTTTTTGCAATGTTGTCAGGTAGCGAGCATGTAAAAGCTGACAAGAAATGTTTTTTTATTTGAGAACGCAACCTGTTTTTTATTGTTGCTGCTGTTACTATCACTGGTGTTGTTGTTGTTGTTGTTTTTGTTGTTGCTGTTGCTTGTTTTTGCTCACAAGAACTTAAAACACAAGGAATGTTGTTCTTACGGCATTACATCCAGCTGGGCTCCTCTGTCAAAAAAAGTAAAGTCAAACACCGACAAGGCGTAAATATCTATTTTCGTGTTGTTTGTCGCTCTAAGAATTAAAGATGCTCTTAAGCTTTTAAGCAATGTAAATGTTCAAAAGTCAAAAAATACACAACAAAGCTTTTTTGTTGTTTTTGTCAACGTCATTGTTGCAGATATTATTATAGATTATCGCATCGCAGCGCAGCTTCAAAGTTGCTGTCACAGTTGTTGTTGCTGTTGTTGTTGTCGCTGTTAATGTTAGTGTTGCAGCAACATGTTAATTATGTGTGATATGTTGCCGCTGGTGTTAGATTGATTTTCACAACGATCCATCGCTACTGATAAGTTGTTGTAAGTGCATGAGTGTATATTTATATACATACATACATATATAATGAGCGCATTAACAGCGACAACATGACAGCAACTGCAGTGCAGTGACAGCAACAGCAACAGCAGCAACGTAACTGTTTTAGACAATTGTTGGTTGTTGCATCACCGAATCAGCGAATGAGAAACAAATTCCCACAGGCGCATGTGAATTGCGGCAAAACAGAAATTTCGTGGCATTTTTTCTACATGTTTTTCACAACAGATGAAATCTTCTTTGAAGCGTTGTGTGTGTGTGTGAGTGTGAGTGTGCGACAACCAGCAACTTGTTATGTTCTTTGGCAGCTATCATGAAATGTTCTTGGCAACAATGCAATGCGTGCTTTTTTTATATGCTACAATACATGTGAAGTTGCTGTTTGCCTGAGAGTTCATGTTGCTGCTGCTTGAAGAACAGTGTCATTATCAGCTTTGTGCAAACAACAACAACACACGCACAACATTTGTTTAAATTACACACATTTTTATACTTTTCATTTATATTATAAGCAAGAAGTCATGTTCATTATCGTCAACGACACTGTCAAATAATGTGCGCATGTTTGTTTGTCTTGAGTGTGCAAAATGAATAATGAAAAACAAAAACAAAAACAGAAACAAATTCTTGCTTGTAAACAAGAACTTGAGTGCAATTTTATTTATTATTTCGCTCTAAGGCAGTTATCATGTAACATTATCGTGGTTGGCGTAGCAACAAAAGCTTATAGTATATGAATTTAAAAAAAAAAATAAATAAATAAATAAATAAAAAGCCAAAAACAATGAAACAAAGAACGAAAACCTCATTTTCGACCGATTGTTCCTATGGCAGTCGCATAATTTTGATTAAGATGTTTTTATCATACAAATTGCCAGCGGTTATGAAAAGACTGTTTTTTTATTTACGACTTTTTTCGAGCTTTAAAACTTAAATAACAAATTATTTATATTAAAAAATACCAACTCAGGGTTACACAGTAAAAAATACTTCAAGAAAAAAAAAAATTAAACTAGCAAAAAATTTAGTCAGCTTGAATTACTGCACAATTTGGCATTCCTCAACAATAATTTCGTAATAAAGTACATAATGTGCATAAGAAAGCATGTAGAATTTTTTATAAGTAAATGCCAGAAATCTGTAAAATAAAAAAGATGGTAATTTTTCCTTTCTTTTCCACTCGGTTGGAACAAACGAATTTGAATCGCAAACACATACATGTGCCATACACGCATAGGGAAACTGCAGAAAATGCTTTAAATGTGTTGCACATGTGCGGCATTACAAAGCGGAAAAAGTAGAAAACTAAACAAAAAAAAGAAACCAAAAAATGCAAGCAATATGCAAAATTGATGCATGCCACAAGGAAATGAATACAAACAAAGGCGTAGATGAGCTAACCAAAGGGGACAGAGGGTCGTCTAATAAAGCGACAAGTCTTTTATAGCGCTGAGAATTCAGGAACCGCTTCATTTTGACAAATGTCTCATTGGATCTTCAGTGATTTCAATGCCATGCCACAAATATGCAAATAATCGATTATTTTAAGCCACGATTTTGCAATCCCCTTGTTTGAAAAGTTAACTACATCCCTGCAAATAATATAACAGCACTAAAAGTGTATTGGCAGCGTGCAATAGCGACGAATCTTTGCCGCATGACTGACACTTTATACAATATTGCAGTTTCGATATTTTATAACGATTCGGTATCGTTAACGAATGCTAATGTTTCGCCTGCTACGCCCACCAAGGCTATGCTGCCGTTACGGTTTTTCATGTGCTGCATACTTGCATACAAGTGACAGCATGTGGCATACAACAGCGATCATGCAGCAAGCAAAAGGAAATGTAGCCGAATATGCATTCGATGGCACATTATTTCAATTTAATTAAGTGGCTGCCACTTGAATCATGGATAAGCTACAAACGCCAAAAATAAGTTTCTTTTCTAATTTTTTCAATAAAACATTTTTTTTTTGTACTAAAAAGATTTTTTTTCATTTTAGAATTAACGTGATTATTGTATCTGCGCTTAAGTGCACATAAAATGCCACAAAATGAAATATGTAAATTTGCTTGTTAATCATCATCGTTTGAAATGCTGCTGCTGCTGATGATGATGATAAACTATGAACTTGAGTGAGTGTCTTATGGCATATTTATTTTCAGTCTATGCGCATTTGATGTGTACAAGCGATACGAATTCGAATTCGACACCGAACTCGGAACTGAGGTTACGGCAATGGACACAAACGAAACGCAGACATTCACGCCGCAGTACTGCGTTAGTGGCGGTAGTCATAAATTGAAAACATTAAAAGTACATAAACATTTCATGCCCGTTTCGGGATTACGGCAGAGTTTGACAGTTTTTAATTTTATGGTGGGGATTTCTTGTTGTGTTGGCATAATTAGGTCAAACATGTTACATAGAACATGGCCTGCCTGACAAGCGTGACAACGTATAGTTGACACTTTTTGTTATGTGTAGCATAATGTGTATGTTAATACAAGTGCCAACAGCAAAAAAAAAAGTAGAAACATGCTTGAAGTCAATTATCTTCTGTTTACCAATCAAAACAATACGAAAAACATAAAACTTTGTATACTTTTCACCGGCTTATCTCAAAAAGAAAGATGCAGACACATACATGGGTACTTATGATAATGTTGTTGCCATTCGGCGTGTAGTAAAAGAACATTGCGTATCAAGAACGAATCTGTTGTCATTGATTGACACTCGCGCTAAGTTTTGGGCTTTCTTAATGTTTTTTATCACAAAACTTTTGCATTATCACAAAACAAAAACCGTTGAATGTGTTTGTGTTAAGAGGTCTGAGAACTTGTCTATGTTAATGTGTGTGCTTCAGTGAGAGATTTTCTTTGTGTAACAATGCATTGTTGCTAATAAAATGAAAGCCATAACAATCAAGTTACATAAGCGTAAATCAAATGAAGTAATTTTGGTTTTTCTTAAAAGCAGCAATTGTGACGCGACGTACTTGGAGACTCAAACAATCATCTTACATGCGGGCGTATTCTGCTTTTTATGTCTAATTCATGTGTTTTTGACAGCATTTGTATCTTTCTCAACTTCAAACGTACTTTTTAGTAATAATAAGTAAAAGTTGCATTTTTATAGCTCTTAACGAAG
Source organism: Phortica magna (assembly GCA_037044515.1). Classification (NCBI taxonomy): domain Eukaryota; kingdom Metazoa; phylum Arthropoda; class Insecta; order Diptera; family Drosophilidae; genus Phortica; species Phortica magna. The sequence continues at coordinate 200,180 of JBAMBP010002567.1, forward strand.
CGCCTTTGTATACCGCCTTTGTTTAACTTAGTTGCGAATGTAACTACGTTATACTTGCACAGGTCGCTGTACATTTAATGGAGTACTTTTATTAACATGTTGCTTTGCAGGTGAGGTGATTAAAATGAAGGTAGTAAAAAGTACAAATGACATGTCATAATAAACAAATGTATTTTGATTTAAGCGAAATACGCATTAAAGTTGAGTACGCCTTAACATTTTACATTAACATTTGCAAAAGCAATTTTATTTGTTTAACCTTTTGACATCTCACAATCATGACAGCCGCGGCATAAAAACGTATCTTAACTCTACAACGCATTTACCCATGCTTTATCTGTGCCTCTACAGCTTGGCTTGGCTAAACGTTCAAGATTGTGAGAGGGTCTTTTCCAAATTCGAATTATGTCTTTCTTTACGCATTTCAATTTTAAATTTTACCTGCTTGACTTTTCTTGTCTTGGTCGTTGCGTTGCGTTGCGTTCCTTTGACGTGCACGATTTTCGCTTGCCGTACGTTTTATACAGGAAAAAAAAAACCAACCAAAAAATTAATAAATATACCTTTTATATATATTTTGGAGTTCGAGTTCACAAAATTTCACTTAAACACGCACAAGAGCTAAAAGAGTAAAAGGCAGCAGCAGTTTGTGTTGTGTTGTTGCTTTTGTAATTGTTGTAAATTTGAAATGATTATGCGCGCGCACTTTGCACTCTTTCTCAGCGAAAGGATAAAAACGCTCACAAGCAAACGCACTCAGACAAAACTCAAGGATGCTGTTTTTTGAGTTTGCACAGTTTTTTGATTACTCTATCGTTGGTTTTTTTGTTTTTTGTAAAATGTATTTATTTTATATTGGAATTGTTATGAGATGTGCGAGCAGGCTGATAAACACCACAACCACCACGTTAAGTCAGCTTGAACAGTTTAATGTGATTTGCTGCAGTCAAGAACTGTGAGCGTCAGATCGAAAATGTTGCCTACAAAATCACTCAAAGTGAGCGCGATCGAGTGTGAGTCTGAATAAGTGAGAGTGCCTCAAAATGATTTGAGTGCTTGAGTAATACTCGTTTGATGAATTTGTTGTGCTGTGTTGTGTTGCTTTCATTTTGAAATGAGAATGTAAATAATCGGCATACAAGTATAAGGGAAAAGAAGCGTCAAGTCATGTTCGTTCTTATCAGTCAGACTCATAGTTGTGCCTATGGCGCAGCTGGCTTGGTGCTTGGACTGACTGACATGAGCATTCGCTCATTTATTTTGATGGATGACTTCGAATGCATGTCAAATATGATAAGCCTTGAATGGTATTGAAAGGGTTTATTTTTAAGTTTTTTATGGTTCGATTGTATTCTTCTATTAATGGTGTTGCACATACATGATTTTATGATGTGCTTTTATGCTACGCAAGTTTGAGTCGAACTTGCATAATCCGCATTTTGTTTATTTATATCGACAGCGTCGTATTTTTCACACACGTTGATAAGCGGCATATATTATAAACGTTTTTATACACTAAAAAAAAAAAACAAAATAATAAATAAATAAATAAAAGCCGTTGATCACGTTGAACTCAAAATAATTGAGTCATTAATTTTGTTTGAGTACATTCGCTCCAAAGAAACAAGTCTAGAGAGCATGAGCACACATGAGACTCAACTCCCTTCATAAGGCACTCAACTTCAATTTGCAGATACAACTCAAAATCTGCGCTGTCGCTGAAACCTGAGATAAAAAACAAAAACAAAAACAACAAAAAAAGGAAAATCAAAAAGTAAATAAAACAAAAACAAAAACAAAAACAAAACAAAAATTCAATACTCAAAAATGTTGGAAAAAAAAAAGAAAAATAAATAAAGAAGAGAATTGAAATCGCAGCAGTTGATGGTAGGCCAAGGCAAGGAAAGGCAAGGCAAGATGAGACGAGACGAGACCAGACAAGGAAAGGCAAGACAAGGCAAGGCAAGGCGACAAAGTGAGGGCGCTGCGGCGTGTAAAATTATCGTCGCCGTCGTTGACTGCGTCGCCGTTGCGGACTTCTTGTGGACAAATCGCTAGACTTGTTTTGAAGAGGACGTCAGAGACGCCGTGTACAACAGGGCTGCCGCTGCCCATGCCACTGCGGCTGACGAAGGCGACGTCTGTACGAAGACCCAAGCCAATATACATAAAACTGCTCTGTTTGTTTGTTTGTTTATTTATTTTTCTCCATTTCACATCGTTGTCGTTGTCGACAAAACAACGTCTTCTTTTTTTTTTATTCGTCTGTTGTTTTTGTTGGCATTTTGTTGGCTCATGTTGTTGCGTTTGACTGATTAATGCACATACACACGCAATAATGAAGCACATCATGGCAGTGTATCTTTGCATCTTTTGGATACAAATGTTCTGCTGCAGTCAGCCTGAATGCAAACGCATTAAAATTCCTCTTTTCTTGAACTTATTTGATTTGTTTATTTATTTATTTTCTATAACAGACGGTATTCTAATTTTGAGGGGAACTCAATGAGCGCTTAAGCAGAAAAAGTTGGTGCTGTGAAGTGGGTGATGGGCGATGGGCGCTGGGTGGTGTATGAACTTGATTTGATTTTCATATAGTGGCATTTGCATACTAACGACAACGGGCGCATCAAATGTTCATTAGCACATGATGTTTTTATTTTGGATTTTCTTTTAAATTAAAAAAAATTCAACTTTTTTTTTTGCTCTTTTTATTTGATTTTTTTTTTTTGGTTAATTGTAGAAATAAATATTGGAGTTGCTTTGGCTTCCAACACATTGGTTGGTCCAGCATTGCAGCTGACTGCAGTTTCCTATTTTCCGCCTTCCATTATATTTTTTCAGACGACAGAGAGCACGTTAGATAATTCTTAACTCAACTTGTATGATTTTTGCGTTGGCGTTCGTTTCGGTTGATGTTGAGCTCAGCAAGCCTGGCCGGTTCTCTCAGCACATGCGCAGTGCCGTCTACTGCCCATACATGCTCCCTGCTTATCCGGAATTTCCGACTTGGGATTTCATTTCTTTGCTATACAACTGCCGCAGCAGCATATATTTTTAGGTTAATATTTGCATTTTATTTATGAGTTGATTGTGGGAAAAGGTATAAGCATGAATTTTTATACGGTAGTCTGGGTAACTTTTGGAGGTGTTATGAGGCATGCCTTTGATGTCTTTAAAACAAAGATGAAGACAAGAGCATAAACAAATTGAAATTTGTTGTTATAAGTGCAGAAAGTTTGTTACCAAAGTCATTTGTGTCTTCTTATTTTGTCTGTTTTGTATGACACAAGTTACAAATTGCGGAAATTCTTTGCATAAAAATAAATCACCTGCGCTTTTCAATCAATAAGGTTCAAGCTTAATAAAATATTTCTTTTGTCATTGGCGGAAGTGTGTCGAAATAAGGTACAAGAATTGGCATCAAGATAACATCAAACATCAGCTTGCTTGTCATTTGAAGTGAAAAATAAGTACTGAAGCTGTCAGAAACAGTAAAAATGTGAATATAATTGACATGACTGGGCCACAGTTTCACATCACATCACTTTACCACACCACACCACACCACACTTCACTCCTCATCTCAATGCTACGCTTCGTTGGCATGCTTAGATCAGATTCGATTTGATTCAGTGGAACGCGTTGACTAGTTGACTGTGCTGCAGCCTTGCATGCAGGTGGTCCATGCATCAACTTGATGCTATTCCAATGGCGACATCACCGTCAGCAGCACAGTCTGACAACTCCAAACGACGACGACGACGACATCGACAAAAAAATAAAATAAAAAAGAACGTAACGAGGGACAAACATTTTTTTTTTTCGTCGTTTGCTATAAATTTGCATGTTGACGTCGTTGGGAACTTGGAAAATGAAACTTCAACAAAGCACGGCGCGAAGTGGGCGTGCTACAATACACATGGGTGTGTATGTGTGTCTGTGTGCGTGTGTGTCGACTGAAGTGGCATATGAAAAGCGATATGCAACGTGCTGCAAATGCCGTGTAGAATGTAAAAGCAAAGAAAAAATTTATATATACAAAGAATAAAATAAGATCTTAGTGTGCATTATCAAATTTCAATACGTTTGATTGTTTTCGGTGCATGTCTTTTGGTTATTTCTATAATTTCACTAAGGGTGTCGTTTTATTTCACATTCGACGAGTGTGAGTTGTTACAATAAGAACATGTTTGTCTGTCTGAAATTGCATTTGTTGACTCAGTTTTTAACGAGCTATTTAAAACGGCATTTTCTATCCCACATGCTCTTACAAAAGACTTGTTAAGCTATGAATGTATTTTATGGTTTATTGAGTGCAAAATTAGAAGTTTGTTGAATGGAAAAAAAAAAAAAATCATTCATCAATGGATTTATCATTGATTGCTGTTAAATTTACATTACAGTAGCAAAAATACATGTGTCTGCCCGCTTGACTATAAAATAAATAAGAATTTTCAACTCAGTCAATAATAAACATACAAGTGGCATACTTTAGTCGCTGTACCAGCCTTCTGAGTGCCTATAAGTATGCTTGAAAGCGCACTTTTTGCACAGCACGAAACATACGCGAAAAGTATATTCATATGCAGAAACTTTTTGTGCTATTTTTGCAAGTGTGTGTGAAAGAGAGAGGTTATAACAGTTGCGGTTCAATAAGCACACAAACAAAAGTGCTCATAAAGCAAGCTTAAATAAGCCGACCAATATATTCAGCACTTATCACACGCCTTTGTTTCATGTGTGTGCATGTGTGTGTGTAAGTGTTTGCAATGCAATATTTATATGAATGGCGCTGCTCATCTTTTAGTCAACTTGCGCTTTTTCAATGTTCATTGAACCGCACACAAATACACTTGAAAGTGTGCTGGCAGACAGCATATGAGCACATTTGTTGAGAAACACGCCTCTGAGCTCATTTCGTGGCACTTATAATTATTGCCACCTATGAAAATATACGTTTATGGTTATGACTTCAAATCAGTTCGATAAAATGCAAATTTAGTTTGTTTGCACATTTTCAACAACTGTCGACCAGAGCTCATGCACACACGCACATATTGCACCAACTTCCGGTGCGTTTATCTATTTGCATATGTATGTATGTTTGGAGAAGTATAATTGTGGCTTATGCTGATAACACAAAAATTTGTAAGCAATCATGAACTGTGAACTCGTTACTGAAATATTAATGCAAAAATGCTATTATTGCATAACGCAGTTGTAGGATTCACAAGTTCTTAGCTTGAAGTTGTAAATCATAAATACACAGCATAGATTTTAATATAATATTATGGTTTTGCCTTTGGCACACTTGGAAGTCATGTAGTTGAACGTTGAACGTTGAATGGAT